>JAIPMN010009941.1:0-21436 GCA_020650975.1 Apostichopus californicus
TAACTCACGTTACAATTTGTCCACGCATAACAGTTCATAAAAAGTAAGTTGCTGACACAATGCAATCTTATTAATTCTTATGTAACAGTTTCAAGCCTTAATAAAATTATTTCCTGTGTTAACTTGGTAACACAATGTAACTGTTATTAACTTATTTACAAAAACAAATTTTATTGAAAAAGTGTCCTCATACTAAATGAACTCTAAGAAAAGTGAAATGTGGTAGTTATACCTTACCTACTAGTAAACATATAGGTTGCCAAAAAATCCTATATCATTGTCCAGTTGCATAAAAATGATGTAAGACTGTGTAAGTCACGTTACAGTAACTCACGTTACAATTTGTCCACGCATAACAGTTCATAAAAAGTAAGTTGCTGACACAATGCAATCTTATTAATTCTTATGTAACAGTTTCAAGCCTTAATAAAATTACTTCTTGTGTTAACTTGGTAACACAATGTAACTTTTATTAACTTATTTACAGTTTCAAATACTGTTGGAATCACTACGGTGCTCCATATTATTCAACATTAAAGCCTATGAACACTGGCGCAAATGGACAAAACAATTGGCATCAATGATAAAGTTTGTGTGACATTGCAAGTGGCGAGGTTCAAGAGGCCCTGTGATAGTATAGAGTAACATTTCATGTTGATGTATCTATATGGTAATGGGTTACAATAAAAATGGGGTCTTTCACTGTCTAACAGTGTTAGCAGCCCCTGTTTTCTTATGTCTGGCCTAGCTTAATGTACAAAAATCAAAATTCCATTTGAAGGGTGTGAAGACTCGTGCACAAAGAAACGTCTCATGCCGGTAATCTGACCTAGTTTCGAATGAGGTGTAACAGAAGTGTTAGACACCAACTGTTTAAGAGCTAAATTGGATATTTATATGGGAGAGCAAACATAAGCAGCAGCGGCAGTGCGATGTTAGTAGTGATGTTAATTATATGAAGTTATTAACAAGTTAATGAAAGAAACTAAAGCAAATAGAAATTATTGAGGAAGGTTTTATACCTTATCTTAAACCTATTTGAACATGAAAACATTGTCAGTGGAGTATACTCCAGTATTATAGCATACAATATGTAGTTTCTTGAAAATCGCGATACACAAGCTAAATTTTGTCAGGGTACCCGGATACCCGACAGGTAACGGCTCTCGGGTACCAGGTTCCTGATTTTTGGACCCTTGTAAACACTCATATTAACAATGAGTATAAAACAGTGAAAACCAACAATTCAATTCTGTGTTCTAAAATCATAACTATGATAAAAACTAACTGAACTTCAATTACATATTAATAGTTCTAGCCATAATTCATTGTGAATGAATTATTGTCCATTTCTCAAAACTTGGTAGAAAACTTGAAATGGCCATGTTTATATTCACCACATTTGGTGCGTCAAGTTTGACTTGAGTTATACCTTGGTAGCATAATTGTCTACATTATAAGCATGATTATATTGTATGGTAACTCACGTTATATGGTAGTTCACGTTACATGGTAACTGACGTTACAATTTGCATCACCTACCCTACTTAACATAGTGGGGTGGGTGCACATCATTTCTTTACTTGTTGCACATTGCGGCGGGATGATGAGTAGAAACCAAAATCCAATTATGAGATTTTTAATATTCTCATATTTGATGTATGGGGGAAAAAATAATTTCGGTAACTCACGTTACATCAGCTAATAGAAGTTTGAATAAAGCAAATTTTATTTTTGATTATATATTCAAAAGGTTGGTAGTGATATCTGAAGTTAGTGCCCTATGTAAGCAATAAATGAACAAATCAGTTAAGTATTACCATTTAATTTCTTAGAGAAACAAAAACAATTCTGTTAATAATTTCTTTACAAAATTTGCATTAGAGCATCCTTTCACTTCATATGCAAGTTTCTACAAAAAAAATCAATATTTAGGAAGGTATCATATTGATTCCACAATCTTGGATATGTTTACAACAACATTTAACCAATGACAAGATGTGATTGCAGAATTTATATTTTGAGCCCATGTCCACTTTTTCATGGAAATGCCCACATGACTAAATGTATATTGTCAATTTCATAGAAGGGTTCCTGTCAGGAGAATATTGTTATTTTGTATGAAGAAGAAAATGAATGACTTATTCTATGGAAGCTGCAACAAATCTTATGCAAGAGTAAGAAGATTATATAAAGATTAGGTTTATATCAGGAATAATATTAATTGGAATTATAAATCATCATGGATGGTGTGTCTAATCTTATCATATACTTGCTGCAGCGTCCATTTCCTCATCCATTCGTGTTCTTCCATCATGATTCCGTACCTGTAAAGACGAAAACAAAGCTTTGCGAATTTTGAATTTTGTTAATGCCTAGATGGCTTCAAATAAGCTTTAGATTTGTTTGTAGAAACAAGGTTTAAATGACTTTTTCATCCAGTCTAATTTGTATTTTATTTTTGTACAATGGAAAGGATTAAGAAATGTCCCTTACTTACCCTAACTATATTTAATTCATGTATAAGATACAGCAGTTATATCTGATGCAATCCCCTTGTTTGAATAGACTGTTTTAAATTATGTGTACAAAAAAAAAAGAAAAAATTAGTTTAAGTGCAGAGAAGTCTTTTCGTAAATTTTACCATAAAGGTTGGCAAGACAGAACCAAAACTTGAACTATTCCACACTCCATATATATTACTGTAGTCCTTGAAAGTACCATCCTGTATACTTACTACATCTTTGATATTGGATTTTGCACTGTATCTTTTTTTGGTGCTATGGTATATGTTCATGATTCTCCTGACCTCTTCCAACGTAAACATGGCCCTTTTGCGTTTCTGTAGAATAATAAAAGATAGCCGTCAATGCCTTAAGTAAATAACCTACTGATATAAACTGAAATGTCTCTTAGGAAGAGGGACTGTCCTGTCAAGGGATTACTATATCTTGTACTTGCAGCTCTTTTAATTTACTCCTACTGTAATCCGCTATGTGCGTCTCCATTGGAATAAAAGAAATTTGTAGCAGTAGAGCATTCTGAAAATATAGAACATGGCAGTACTTAAGAATGCTTTAAATCTTTTCAAGATAAGTGATGGACATTTATGCATCTGGCGAAAGGTTATCGAGGATAGTGCACCGAATTGCTAGTTGTCCGATCACTTTATACTGAACTCATCATTACAAGTAGGAAGACTTTTTTTTCTAATACACCATAAAAAGACATCTGCTGTATGTGGTGTACCTTTAAAGTGAATGCAAGACTACCTTTGCTAGGCAGCCTCTCAAACACCTCCACCGTTTCTCAAAGATTGATTACGATATACTTACAACTTTGTCTGTGGACGTTGAAGGTAGTGTGATGAACTGTGAATACAAATATATAATTACCTCAATAACTCCTAATGATTGTATATGAATGAAAAATAGATGCTTATCTTCAAAATGTTTTTTTCAAAATCAACTGACAGTCAAAAACAAAGATTCATAGTAGCACCCTGATGTTTTAACTGGCTATTGATTTTATATGATTATTAAGAGCTAATAGTAGTATGATTCTGCACGAATCCTTAGAGACCAAGATGTAGGTTGGGGTGGGGTGAGGAGGGTAAGGTTATGTTATTAATCAAGAACTCATGCAGATATATGGTATCATAGGGTTTCTTGTAACCCTCACAAGGCCCACATTGTAACTCTTCACTTGCAATTACTGAATCACATTTCAATTTGTTTTACAGTTTATTTCATTGATTGGGAAGAGGAGTGTTCTCTCTCATATTTTAGAAAGACTCTGAAACACTTCCCCTCCCCCACCAGCACCCCACCTCCGCTGTTTCTTAAATATTGTATTGGAACTTACATTTGTTGATGTCGTTGGTGATGGTGGGATGGACTGTGATTAGAAATTTATAACCATATATTAGTTGAAAAACAGCAATATATCAGTAACTGTTAATTTGAAGGAAAATCCCAGAAAGTAATTTACAGTTCATATTTTAAAGGTCAAGCGACACGTAGACTTGACTTTACATAATATTAAACTTAACAATTCTTACATTAAGAAAAACCCAAAACCGCGATTTTTTTCCGTCTCCAAAGGGGTAGAAATCGGTAAAAAGTACTGTTACGTAATAGATTCAGTGACGTCACGGGGGGAAGCGCAGAAGAGTGCAAACTGTATATGTTCTGCGCAATGCATTGGGTATGTAGAAATCTCAAACTTCTCGAAAATATTACCTTTTTCAGCAGTCTGTTACAAGAAAGTTAAGATTTGGATTAAGATGAAAAATCACAAATTGATACATAAGACATCGAACAAAACATTTAATAACTTCTTTTTTCATAAATTCCTTGCATTTTCTTCCTATCAAGCAACATAAACTCCGCAAAAATCGGCTAGATTGACTCGTTCAGGGAAAGTCGAAAACAAATGACGTCATTTGTTTACCAAGTCGAAAGTGTATGATATCGTCGCATGGAACTGCTCATTGCTACCACATACAGTTGCTATACACGCACTGTAGTACGCATATATACACAGCACAACATACACAGCATAGCTTATACATATATCGTGAAATGGCTGCCGGTGGCATTGACTTACAGTATTCCGATAGCAATAGCGAAGAAGGCCGGGAAATGGAGAACATGGTCGACGATCGTGGGGAAGTTTTTCCCTACATGTTCGAACCGGAGACCAGCGAAGAGGAAGCGGGATCGGACAGCGATGTCGATATTGATCGTCTTGACGGAACGCAATGGTAACGTTACGCCTAGCGTACTATTAGTATATAGGATAGTTGTGTCACTAGTTAGGCCTAGAACCGATAAATGTTTCCTAACTTTGCTCATACTCTTAGCTAGCCAATTTGTTGATGGGGCAGCAAAAATAACATGAGAGTGGTCGAGTTAAGTTAAGGAAGTTACTATTTTCCTTAAAAGTTGTGGAAGCACATGCCCCAGGAACATGTCACACAGACATATTACATTTGGTTAGTACTCAGTATTAGTAGATTGAAGGAGCCAATTGGAAGAGTGCACAACAAATTCAGAGGTGGTCTATTATTAATTTCCTAGCAGTAGTGGCAAATTTGTGAAGTTACCATAAATCAGGGAAATGATGGGGGGAGGGAGAAGGTGGCACCTCACACCAGCTTTTCGTCATTTCCGCTTAAGCTAATGTCATAACCAGGTTATCTCAATCTAGGGAATGGATTCAGAAGTGGGAAAAAGAGTTTGAAACAAGGCAACATCTGCCTGTTTTATATTCCTTTGGAGCATTGTCCCAACAGAGGCAAGACTTCTAAGAAGACTCCTTGCTAGTTATGTCACTTGAAAGGAGCTTCAATTGTAGATTGCCCTTCAGAGTTTTTTTCTTCTATTTTGACATGTTAGTATGCCCCAATAATTAAGGCCGGTATGAAGTCATTGAAAATTGGGTTTTTATCATTTGAACTGGTTTGTATTGTTTACAGGTGTCATTGTGGCCAGTGTGCTGTGATGCCTACAGCAAGGGAGTGTAGATGCTGCAGGGAAATCGAAAAAGTTAGGACTGTGATGGATGAAGAAGGTGCTGCATGCATCACCTTACACCCAGGTTTTGAAGCTGTGTGCCTGAACCCATGGGTGCTACAGACAGCCTACTACGTGTACCGTCAACAGTATGGTGGACGTGCACAGGAAAATAGCATCCATGAGTAAGTAGAGAATACATTATTTTTGAAAGATGTAACAATACAGAGGGTGTGCTTGTATTCATAGTTTAGTTTTGTTGTGAAGGGAATTATATTAAGATATAGATTAGATCAAGAAAATGTGTGCACCATGTTCAAAACCTGCTTCTGATTAGGACATTTTGTCCAAAAACAAAAACTGGTGTAATGTCCTTCAGGTTAACCCTTATCATGCTGACTGACATAGTAGTCATTTACACTGAGCCATGAACCAAATGCCACACAAAAAATGTCCACCATGCTTGGGCATGATCCATTTACAAATTTTAGTCACCGAGATTCAATGATCAGTTTGTATAAATGGCAAAGCTAGGCCTAAAACTTTAGGGGAGGCAGATTTAGGGGCCAAGCAAATTTCTGGAAATCATATGGAGATTTATTTTAAAATACACGTCCCCAGATGGCTACCAAGCTTTTGTGTGTCTTCATCTTTCATAGCTGGTTTTCATATGTATGTATGTATGTATGTATGGGTGTATGTATGTATGTATGTATGTGTGTATGTATGTATATATGTGTGTATGTGAGCGTGTATGTATGTATGTATGTATTTTGATTTTTGTATATGATTATTTTGATTATTTGATTATTATGATTATTTGTATATGATTATTTTACAGGAAATACAGACACACAGCATACAGACAACTTGTACGGATGTGCTGGCAGTTTTTAGGGAAGGAGGTTCGTGTTGTTCTCCCATCCTGTGCGGTAAGGAGGATTCGAGCAGCATTTCCATCAGAACAGTATGAAGGGTTTAAATTACCAAGACTGTGAGAATGTGGACTGTATGCCAAGTCAAACCATCATTTCTGCAAAGTTTTATTGAAACAGGGTTCAGTCCTGTCTGTTTTGTGGCTGAATGGTGAACATTTTGGAATTCCAGCATACATTTTTCTGGTTCATGGTATTAACTAAAATCTTGGATGAAATTTTACATTGTTCGATTGACGTAGATGATTATATATTTTAATTATATATCTGTTCAGAAGTTTTCAAAAGCCTTCAGTACCCCTAAGTTTGGGAAGTACATAACAGTAATAAATAATGAAAACTCAAGTTAATTTTTTGTATGTATTCTCTCTTGTGACCAAAGCTGTCACTTCTAGTAGCCTGCCAACAAAATCTGGATGATTGAAATGTCAAATAATCTAGCCTAAAATAGAAGAACAGTTTGAATAAAGTAGCCTAAACCACAATGTCAATGGGATCTGGAGAGCTTAGGCTTTCATTTTAATAACAGTGTAATGAAAATAAATCTGAAATTGTTCATAAATCCATGGAATATCAAGGTTACTTGATAATAAATGTGAAAAAAAATCCCATTTTATCCCACGCGGGGAAAAACACCAAATTTATGTCAATTCATTTCAAGATAAAATAAAACTGTTAGCAAACTGCTTATCCACTAGAAAGCCTGTGTAGGAGAATGTGTAAAAGTAAGTTGGCCTGACGTTTAGATCCTAGCAGGATCTTCTTCAAAGGCTAAATGACAAATAACAGTAACAGAATGGACAAAAACACGCACAGAATACAGACAGGTTAATGAGCATGGTGAACACAAAGAGATGGATGAAAGGGGATTAGTAGACAAGGGATGGAGAGAAGAAAGAAAGAAACCAACAGGGGAAGAGGAGAGGTAGGAGATAAACAGTGGAGGGACAAAGAGAGGATTAAGGGAAGGGGGTAGGGAATAAACTTTAGAAGGACAAAGACAGAGAGGTGTGGAGATAAAAGGGGTGGAAGAAAGCTATGAGAAGAGGAGTGAAGGGGGGTGGGAAACATGGGGAGGAGGGGGGGGGACAGAGGAAAAGGAGATGCTGGGTTTTTCAGATTTGCATACAAATATTTAGTCAGCATGAAATTGATATTTTTTAAGTCGTAGCTCTCTAGAGAGGAAGACTTGTCATTGGAACTTTTGTTTAAATGTAATGTTATTATTTAGTTACAGTAGTTACAATGGAAACCAGATGTAAGTAAAACTTTAATGTAAGACTAGCAACTCCCCTAAAGGCTGGTAGCGACCTGGTAATTAACACTGCTCTGCAGCTGTGCCTAAACATCCAGTGAACAGACGATTCACAGAGTCGATTGCTCCCCACTACAATGAAAAAAAAATAGAAATTGGGAGGTCATCAACCACTTCAGCAAAGCTTTTGAAATCTGCTTCTGTGTTGTTTAATGGCATCCTCTTTGTTCGGATGAACATAGGAGCTTGAAAGTGGTGGTGGCTCCTCTCTGACAGGAACAGGACACGCCTCTCCCAGAGTTCCACTTCTGTAGAAGTTGTGCAGGCACTCAAAAAGTTCCCGTACGTAATCTGTAGAACAGTAAAGATATGAAGAATCATATAATAATAGTTCATAAAAACATACCATGTAGATAGAGGCACTCCAATCAGTCCATTTCGGTCAATAGTCATGGCAATGCACAGTGGTCAGTCAAGTCTTTGGATGCCCAACTAAGGCCACAGCTGATACACCTCGATTGGTGTGGAAACATGGGTCAGTGTTTACCTGAACAATATCAATATATTTTTTACCAATTATGGTCAATAGGGAACAAATTTTGGCACAGCCTCAGGAGGCTTACAGATGGTCATTATAAGTGAACCAATTGTGAACTGTCACACTATAGTGACAAACACAACATTCAACCCCAAAAATTTATTAGGCTGTTAGACAATTATTAGGGTCACTGTTGGTTCAGGTTTTCCTCTCTTAATTTGATTTTCAAAATGACATATTCTATTTCATATGCCTGAAAACTTTCACCGTACTAACTTACCAAACAATTATTGCTGAATTTCACATTAAACCAGAAAGACAAATGGCTTCAAAATTCCTCGATTGCTAATTGTCTGGCCATACCCATCGACCATGTGACCAAAAAATACCTCTTACTCCTACCACAATCAATTCGTTCTTTGTACTTGTCACTAGAAATCTACACAACAAATTTAAAATTGATCGGACCAGGCATGGTTGACTTAGTGTGTTTCTAAGGAAAAGTTCCTTGCATTTCACAAAAATTTAATTTATAACGAAAAAGGAGGTTGATCGGGCAGGGTTGACTTCTTGTTTTTTCAAGCAAAGTGTCACACAAACATAAACACACATATGCTGTGTTGATTGCATAGATTCCTTTGGAATTTGTCAGGGAATAAAAAACAGTAAATGTACACACCATAGGTTGCTTCGCTGAGGATCTTGCAAACGGTGTAACCCCCCTTCTTGTGTTTAGGGAACTTTACAGCGTACCGCTCTCTTCCATCCTTACACCTTGACTGAGCCCTGTTCGCATTTTCATTGTAATGAAGAGCAGCAAGGTGTAATCTGAAAAGACATTCAGTTAATCACATTATCTTAGCCCAACATTTCTATATCTGATTCCAAACTGAAGAATATCTGAATCCAGTGACAAGGATACAACTATGAAGACCATATGCATACTTGAGTGGACGAGTATAACATCTCTGATAACAAAGCATTTGCATTGTGAGCAGGGGGAGGGGAGGGGTGTAGCTGAGCGATACATGACAGAGAGAAGAGAAAACTGTGGATGGCAAATTTGTATGGTCACCACCTCCCCCCCCCCCCTCCTATCCAGTAAACTGGGCCCAGTGGTAGGGCATCAGACTCTGAACCCAGTGACTCAGCCATAGTAGGATATTGAGCAAGTTACCTGCTTTTCATGCCTTTGTAACCAAAGTGGGTCATCTTTGGGGCAAAATGAATTATCACACTGTGGAATCCTTCAACACTTGAAGTCTGGTGGTATGGTGACAACTTCGTTATATCCCTCTGCAGCCCAATGTTGGTAATTATGTCCACAGTTTTCTCACATGCTTCTGTGCCTAAGTAAAAAGGTATAAATGTAAGGTAAGAAGAGCCGAGGGCAACCTGATTCTTTGCTTTTGCTACAGGATTAGCATATTTTCAGGATATCTAACACACAGGCAGTATGAAGTATTATGTACAGTCATAACCAGTATAAATCAAGAGAAAAAATGTACTACAAATAACCTTGCTGGTGGTATGCATCTGATATCAAAATGGACTTACTCAAGTATGTTTCCATCTGTCATATGAAAAGATGGCAACAGCCAATTCTGCATGAGTTTTAGGATTCATTTCCCTGCAACAATCTTTTGTGCCACATATTCTACCAATTTGTTTAAAAAAGTACACTTACTTGGTTTCAGCCATTTCTTTCGTTTACCACTGGTAGGCAAATCTCCATGCTGACATTTTGGATAATGCACCGAGTCATGGGTGTGCCTGTTCATGATGTGATTGGCTACTGACAACCACTTGGCCAAAATCACCTCTTCAGGATCTTCTTGGGAGGAAGCAGCCACCCAATACAGGTGATTGCTGATGCTTTTAGACCAAGCTGAGACTTCGGAGCAAGTCTTCTTTTTCGCAAGCTGCTGTAGCTTTTTAGTGACTCCTGAATGGAGAAAAAAATATATTGAGTGACACTAGGAATTAGCATGTGGTGCATTTTAACAGGTAATCTTTACAGAATGTTGATACTGACATGGCTGCATCCGTTAATGTACTAGTACACATTGATAAAAGTGAACAATTAGTTAACTGCAGATTGAAACTGTTATAGTTGCTAAAGAAATTACCAGTTTGGAGAAATATTACAGACAATACACAAACCGTTTAAAACCACATTACGAGTGCATACAACCAATGTGGCCTGCTTTATAGTGTTTGTTCTGACCATCATGCCAATTTTAGTACCCATTTCCAACTTTCACTGTATATTTGGGTGTTTTTTCATATCCGCACAGCACCAGTGTGTTCAGACAATGTGTCCTTGCATGTACGCCAGTGCAACACTATCGCAGGTATACTTTTGTCTGTGACTGAAGGATTTTTGGCAGCAATAACTTCCATCCCAATGAAATATATGTGGTCTGTAAATGACATTTGATTACCTTTTGCAACATGCCAAACATCGTAGTAATGGGTGAGATCTTTTTCTTCTCTTAGATATTTGGCAACTGACCTATGCCTATCTGTTACCAGAGATGCAACTTCCACTTGATTATCTTCAAAGAATTGCAGGCCTCTCTTTAAGCCCTCCAACTCCATTGCATTACTGCTGGATACCTTGTTACTCTGTAGAAAACAAATAAAACTTTATATGATAATAATGTGGTTCTTTAACATCTAGTCCCGTCTGGTTATGGGACAGGGGTTTTTTGATTTTATCAAATGAGTGCCTCAAAAGTTCCTGACACTTTTAGCAAAATCAGTACAAACCTCTGAAACCAAATGTTTACTAGGCTATGTTTGTTGTAAACTGACTACATGTACCAAGTTACATGTCAACCCTAAATTTGACCCCTGTGGTTCATGGAAATCACCATTTTTACCATGAATGTTGATGTGATGGAGATGCATGATAATGTATTAACCCGAATTATAATTTAGTGAATGGAAGTCTTTATTAAAACTATCATGCAGAACAATTAATGCATATTGGTAGGGAAAATTTGGTATTTTATTCGATGTTTTGCATATGTTTGTAGTCTATTAGCACTTTCAGTGCGCTTCATGATTATTAAATAAATCATTACTGAAGGTAGCCTTGCCATAGAAAATCAAGAAGGAAATTCTGTGCAGCTGATTGAATTCTAGCAACAAGTTTGTGTACTTTACCTGTACTGAATTATAATTGAGCATTTGCCCTTGTTTACAAATTCACTCACCTGCACCAGTTCTTGATGGATCACCATATTCCAATCCAGGTCCAGAAAGGTGTAAGACCCATACTTGGCAGAATGCCCCGGGCTGTCGCTCCTCCCATCTCCACCTAAATTTAGTGGTATGCCAATTTCTTTTAGCCCACTAAACATTTCAGCTTGTTTTTTAAGCCAAACATGTTGAATTACTGGCTGAAGCCATTGCCTCTGGTGCCTCATGTATGTTCTCACGTTGTGAACTGGGCATTTCATGCTGTTAAAGATTTTCAATGCCTGATGGGGCCTAGCCCCAGTAAAAAGGATGCTAGCACTGAGAATGAGATTCCCAAGTGGTATGCCACTGACGAAGGTCTGACTGTTCCAAGTTGAGTGTCTGCTACAGTCCCTGCAGACCTGAGAAATGCGTATGAAGGACCCTTGGATGCGTGAAATGTCTGCATCGATTTGGCCCCCACACTGGTGACAAATCTTGAAGAGTGAAAGTAGACAACTTTCTTGGACCAGGAAGAGACGGTCTTCGGGGTCTTTCACCTGATCCCTGCAGAAGAATGCAAAAGAATAAAAGAAATTGTGATGATTTTTTTACCACACTATTTTAGTTGCAGGCTGTCTCCATGGTAAAGAGCAATGGTGTGGAATGTCAAAAACTGGGTAAGCCAATTGCCTCGACTAACACCCTCTTTTTGATAATAGGCTTGACTCTTCGATCTGTTCACTCCTGCCTATGAAACCAAGGATGTGTGAGACTTGTAACCAGTGTGTCAAAGTCACTTTACTCACAAGCACTAAAATCAGTCTCAACAATCACTCTATAACAGAGAGCATTTTACCATTATCTCACCTTACCCTTACCCTAGGAACATATTTACAATTTCTTAGCTAGAAGCACAGACAGGAAGTTCTTACATCACACCTCCCAGAAACCTCCAACTTATTAGTTCCAGGAGATCACCCACACATGTGGCCTCCAGTGTAACTTTCTACAACAGAAACCCTACACTGTTTGTGCACCTATTATTATGTAATCTTCAGCAGGATGTGTGGTAATTGTCTCAGTAGCTTAACCACTGTTTATGTAGTAAAGTAAACATGTGGACAGAGTAACATCCTGTCCCATCCTCTTGTAATCCATGGTAAAAGAGTGTATAAGATGCAACTTTCACCATTTGTATTCAGTAGCAGATATCCAGCCAAGTCAAGATATAATATACTTTGTTAAATTAAACTACTTGTTTGCGCCTTTATTTCTTGTTCACATACCAGACTGCCCCACAGTGTTGGTGTCAAAATTAACAATGATCCTCTTTCCAGAAAGTGATAGCACCAATTGATTTTCCAGACTAATCTAATATCAATATTGAAATTTACCTTGAAGCGTCATCTTTGTCATGTTCAGATTCATCAGATGAGTGAACTGATGGAGTATAGTCCGGACTACCTGGCGGTTTATCAGTGTATCCCGATGAGGATGCCACAGCAGCAGACGGACCATCATCGCCACTGTGAATTGGCACTGGTTGCTTTGATGGTGTTCCTGTCTCTGTTTGTCCAGTCATCAACTTCAATGGTGGTAGGGGGACCAGTGAACACTGGACTTCTACATTCACTGAAAATTAGAATGAACGATTATTATACCACATACATAAAGTAGGCTGCTCTTGGACAGGGGTCAGCCGCCTAGATGGTTCACTTATCTTTTCTCAAGGAGAACATATCCTCCTACTTTATGTGGCTGCAAAAATTTGGGCCACTCACACCATGAGCATTGCAAATGACTTCAGCTTGGTTTCATATATAGTATAACTACAATTTAATCTCCCTTCTCTCAGTAACTATAGATGTAGCCTATATATTTTCCTGTGAAGCCATCAGGTATAGCCTCCTCAACCACCCTCGTCAGGCAGGCGGATATGATGGATAAAATACAATGTATGTTATCCCCTAGTCAGCCTGCCCCGATGTGCAGTTTTAATTTTTAAAATTTTGGCCCCTGTATTCACTTCTGCTATAGAATACTCTGTATAGATGTATGAAAGTTTTCTCCTTCTTCCTTGTATTACCCTAGCTTGCACTTCTCCACCACATTTCCTCCCCACCCCCCCCCCCCATCAATCACTCTATTTATGCCTATTTATGGGGACCTTTCGGGCGTCATACTGCTGCCTCCCTTTTGTCGGGTAGCTTGCCCCCCATATATATGCCTCAATGTTTTACTGGTGGAGATTCCTTGTATCCCGTTCAAAACTGACTACTTAAATCTTTAACGCCTGTGACCACCCTCCCCTCCCCCATTTTCAAACTGTTTTCCGGTAATTACAAGCACATAAGATCATGCTACCTTTAGATGGAGATGTACATTCTGCAGAATTTGGCCTGTGTATTTTCACTGCAGTTGGTTGGGGAACAGCTTCTAGATTAATCTAAGTAGAGAAAATTGGGAAAGAAAATAACAAGGAAGTTATAAAAGTTCATTTAAGAAAGCAGTTTGATTTGTTGGAAAGCACCTGTCACAAGTGTTTTCTCTTGTAACAAAAATTACAGCCCTACTACCAAAACTGACAAAATATAAGGATGTCATTTACTGTGCAACATGTAGTTAAGACTGAGTATGAAGATAGGTTGGATCACATTATTAGGCAAAATGAAATGTAAAGTTGTGATGCTTGTTGTTCTGGATTTTTCATGATGTACCACTGATCAAAATGCTATAGTTACTCCTAGCCTACGTCTTACTTTATCGTCGCCATATCTAATTTAGGGCTAACTAACTGAACGAAATTATAAGAATTAGCCTAAGTTAGTAATAGTAGTATTAGTAAGTTAGTCCTTGGACTTTGTAGTAGGCCTACGCCAGAAAATAAACTTACTCTTTTCCGATCCAGCTTCGCAACTACTGATCTACTTGTTCCTAACTCTCCTCTAGATTTGGAGATACTTTCTCCAAATAGAGAAGGAACGGCATTGTCTTGTAGACGGCGGGATGTTGGTGTTCCAAGTCCAAGTTGCGCGGATAGGCGATAGGAAGGAACGAAACTTTCACTGGTGAAGTGCGCAGCGCACACATAAGATTCGCTCGAACTTGGTCCAAGCCAATCTTTCCTTGTTCTCTTCACGGCAGCAACCCACAATCTGTGGTACTTTGAATCCTTGGGAAATTTGTGCAATGATACATTTTGTTGGTGAGTGTTACTGCACCCGCCGATAACGCACCTCTTCCCCATGGTAGAAATAATTTGGAGATAAATCTTCGTCTTACTCTTACTCTAGTCTTATTTAGACAGCTAGGCTTGCTGAGTGCACTGGTACTAATACCAGTGTTTGACGAACACGAAACTTTCTTTTACTGTTGTGCACCCATTCTCATATACTATTTTGTTTACTGTCCGTGACGTATTGTTTACGTCTTGGATCTCGGTTAGCATATTAGGCCTATTTAGTTTTGGCAACATTGGTGGTTCCCCCCGTGACGTCATTATCTTACGGGATGAGCTTGGTTATTAACTTAATTAAAACAGCAAAGAAACAATCGTGGAACTCCAAATTTGGAGTATAGGGTTTTGATATATACCTTCTCAATTTGTGCAAGTTTGAAGGGAATCTAATACGTGTCACTTGACCTTTAAGGAATTCCATTTTCCTTCATATCCTCTGTTTAGGTCTAATGTACTTTAGTAGTAATCCTATCTAACAGTTGCTTCAAAAATTTTCCATTTTAATGTTAACTTACTATTAATTAATGTCCAATATGACATGAAATATGTCGTACGGGACATGTTGGAGGGGATATACCTGTCTATACCAGAACTTCAGTTGAATTTAACCATGACCATATTATACTGTATGTAGGTCATAACATGTTAAATCCTCAAACTTCAATGAACTCTTATGTAACATGTACAGTAGTTCATTCAATTTACTGCTGAAACATATGTAGAAGTTCATCATTGAAGAAATTGAATTCGTTTGAATTAAGTTCTTCGTAAAAAATTTGTTAATAAGTCATCCAAAAGTAAAGATTTGGAATAACTATATTCAGTAAAAAAAATCTTTAAACTTTACAATCATGGTGGGTGTGTTTTTCTTCTTGCTTTGTTTTTAACTTACGTCTTGGGCATCATCGTCAAATAATGGAGGTGGCGTTGATGGCCGACTTAATGGGAATTATTCATAATTCATAACTGAATGTTGGTGATTAAAGGATCATAAAGGTTAGGGCAACAGACACGGTAGGAAAGGAAATGTTATCCCGCATATGTCTTATAATTTTCGCACAAACATGGATGAACTGCTCAGAAATATTGCCAATCGAAAACAAATAGCTCAAATAGATGCTTAGCTGAACCTTCTGGTGACATAATGTTGAGGCTACTTCTGCATATTTTGGATAAGTACCAGATCTGATTGCCCCCCCATAGCAATGCCACTAATGAAAAATTATGTGAAAGATTATTTTAGTTGTGTTTAAGAAGCTATCACTCTGGCTGTAATCATTACTGGATATTCAACTTACGTCAGAAGAGGTCAATGGCTCAGGAGTAGTGTTCTCTGAGCTTGTGGGTGGCGCAGTTGTACCAGGTAGCGGAGCAGATGACCCCAGAGACTATAAGAGAATAATAATTCAGTATTAAATGCCTCAAACGGATGTGTACAATTTATTATGTCTCTGTAGAACCGCAAGTATACAAGAAATGCATATAAATCACGTTTTATCTTGCATATCTAACTTGAGAAAATATACAGCCAAAAAAATATCAACTGTGTCAGTTCAACAATTGAATTGGATAATGAAGTAATTGCCATCATCGGGAGTATTTCTTGCACTTGCCAGCATATATGTTGTTATGATACATAAATGTTATGTCATTTAATCCTTGCAGCAATGAACTGTATTCACTGTGATGTCTACCATAAATCCATCTAATTTTTTATAGTGAATGATGCTATAAGAACAACCATTTATGTGGTTGAAGAACAGCTTTCTAAGACATGTAATGCCTTTGTCCTTTCTCCCTGCATCTGTTTTTCAGTATACAATCCCATTTTTCTACTACTGGAAAATGAACGTTAATGATACTTAACCATCATAGTTGTTATGGATCAAAACATTGTAAACTGAGAATGTTAAATCGTACCCCGTCCAAAAGGCCACGTATCGTCATTGACGCATTTCTGGCCATGTTGTTAGTATTCTGCGCCTTATAGTAAGTGGCCTGTGTGGACTCACTGTGGGCCATGTGCTCTGCTATCTGGGACCTGGAAGCAGCAGACTGGGTTTCAAAATTCTGTGATGCAGAAAAAAGGATTTTTGTATTACATCAAATTTAGAAGGGATAACTTTGGCAGGTTCTGCATTCCTTATTTCCATGTTGAGGGTTGTGGTTGAAGTTCATCTGGACATGTTGGGAAAAAATGAAATGTTGGTAACATCTTGAAATATTCAACAGACATGGTGATATTCTGTGTTTCTTTTGGAAGATGTTCACTTTCTTTGAAGGTGTCAAAAAATTGCTTGCATGAAATTTTTCTGGATTATGAATAACTTTAAAGTGGTTATGAAGGATTACTGGCAACAACCCAAAATGTTAAAAGGAAGAACAATACCTTTGTCGATACCGTCTTCCTGATGTGGAGGGGATTCAGGTTGCGAAGTTGGAATCTGATGCCCAGTCTGCTAACTTCCTGCGCCACACGATCCACAGCACCACCACTCCGTGTTAAGAAGAATGGTGCTGTAGGATCTCTTGTCCGGAGTCCTGGAGTCCTATTTCTGGCCAGCTCCATATAGGCCCGGCACCATTGATACATCTGGCGGTCCAGATGTATGGTCACCGGACCATATGTGCCGGCGGTCTTGTGGTTGTGAACCTGATAAATTAAGGAATTTTCCATATGTTTGTACAAGATTAATGCAAAATGAACACAGTTGGAAGGTTACCACATGATGGACACTAGACAAATAGCAACGCTGTAATCTCAGCACAGGAAATGCACTGTACTGTATAGTATACCACTGCTAGACGACTCATCATGGTCCATGGGGGATACTTCCTCGAGTTAAGTTTGCTTCTCCCTAAGGAAAGTTTGGTCTTCTCAGAAATCAGAAGATCATTAATTTAGCAATAATACATATTTTTATATATTGCTTTATATAAAGGAATAGCTCAATCACTTAACATGGGACTATAGTAACATCTCGACCAGTACAACTATAAGATACACAATTGTGATAAAAAAGAATAAAGTGGTCAAATTAGAAAACTTCAATCAGTGAAACCAATAAATCAATCGATAAATTACGGTGATTCTTTGCGTTTTGAAATAGGAAATACATAAAGCTGTTCTTTATCAAACAAATGGAACTTTGGTTAAGCTGCTTATCTGACGAACCGTCATAATGAGGTTTCAGCTAAATTTGTAGAAAATGTTTCCTTAATAAAGGAATTGAAAGAATGTAATAAAACATTTATCCGCTGAAGACACATTTCATTCCTATATGCTGTAATGCCTACCTTGATTTCAAGAAAGTAATGATGTATCTAGTTTCATGTCATTGCTTTAATATTTGTTCAAACATTTAAACTGATACAAACATGAAGTTTACAAGTTTACAATATACCCTACCTTGATGAAATAGGACTCCTCCCCGTACAACTCCATCACTGCATCTTGGAACTCTCCCAGACTTAGTTGAGTGATTACGCCACTGCGGTGGCCAGACACTAAAAGAATTAATGTGATGAGAATATTTCTCATACTGGCCACCTGTGACCACTCAACTAAGTTGGGAGTGCTCTGTAATGCACCTGAAAGATAAGTGCAATAACATTTTACAAGATGCATGTGCAGTATTTACCTATGCATTTTATGTTATCTCTGTTTTATCCCGTGGAATATAACACTAAGGAATTCTACTAGATGGTGTATGTATGTGTATGAGATGCCTTGGTTTTAATACAAAATATCTTACAAAGTATACAGTGGGAAACATCATATTTGTTATGTAGATGCACCTTTAATATTGAGGACAACAAAGGTCATTTGATGTCAACAGAGGTCAATATCGGGATAAAAAGAACTTATTAACTCGATAGAGCAACTTGGATAAACTTCACACTTGCTATGAAGATCCAGTTTAACAAGTGCTATAGTTCTATCTTTTTCTGTCAAGGTTCCCATCCAAAACTGATTTACAGAGGTCTACCTACAAAACCTTGTTTTCATATTTACTCAAAGTATACAACTTTGGTGAACTTTACAATTTGTGTGTGGACTTGCCAACAAGATATCCCTATTCATAATTTTAAACATTCAAAACCTTGTAAAAGTGAGGAACTTCATACTGGGTTTACTGATCCAACTTATTAAAAGGCTTTTGTGTGCAGTGCTACCTTAAATGCTCTCACAAGACACATGGCATGGTAGGAATCACTAAGCCAAACGGCTTTCTCCTTTTGTGAAGCACGCATGTACTCTCTACCACCCCTCCTCGAATCCATTGTAAATGGTATAGGTCCAAGCATAGAAATAAATGGCATACTGTTACTTTTCATGTTGTCTGGTCATCTGTTAGGTAAAGGAATATTTTTTGTTATGTTTTTGCTTTAAATTGGATTGGTTGGAAGGATGAGTGTTACCATTAAAATTACCCTTATGCCATTCACTATTTATGCTTAATTTAATATTTGTAGACTTACGGATGGTTGCCTTAAGCTCAAGGGAGACACTCTCCTTAAACCTTGCCACCTCATTGGAAGGAAGAAGGACATCTGTTTGTATGGAAAGATACATAAATAATATAATACGTTGTTTATATTATAACCAGTGAAATGTTCCTGGCGTGGAAAAGAAGAGATAGATTAATAATGGAACCTAATGCTGTTGTACTTGTGAAGTACTTTATGAATAATGCTAGCCGAGCTCAAGTGAGGATGGTTAAGAAACAAAAGGTGTATGTATGATATCTTGTTTTACTGAAGGTCTAGTCTAGTTAGATTGTTGTTACTGCTAGTCCATAAGGACATTTAATTTGAATTTGAATGCAGAGAAAGGAGTGCATGATCATCTGTTTAAAGAAGCACATTACAATGTAATATTACCAGTTATCTTTGCCCTCAGTTCCAACTCCCTGCGAACAGTCTGTGCACGGAGTGAAGCTGTAAAGTCATCTGCACTGCTTTGGGTATCGCGAATGGTGGCCCCGCTGTTGACCCCTAGACAGTTTGCCACCTCCCTATTTGCAATTAAAAAATTGCAGAGCTTCTTAACAGAAAGAAGGTAGCTGCCAATAGTTTTTGGTTGCTTCTCTTCTTTCTGTAAAGATTCCACAATTCTGAAACAAAAGAGAGATAGATTCATTACTTACAGAGGTCTTACGTAGTGTTGTTTGTTTAGCGATAGTCGTGTTGTGAACATGCATTAATGATTAAAGAATATAAAAATGTGCTTTCACATCCAAAAACCACAAAGTTCACTTTGCAGATGTAAGCATTAAACTTCACATGGAAGGTTTTGTCAATGTCAAGTCGAAGCTTCTATACTTTTCATACTTGGCATATGGATGCATTATATTTGAATAGAAGAACTCAACTGTTGTTGGTGTAGGTCCAAAGTCAGTTTTTGAATTAATAGAAGTGAAAGTTTGTAGTACCTCATAGGTGTATTAGGCGTTATCAGCTGCCTAGTGGTCACGCTGAGACGTCTCAGTAGGGCCTCCACCTGCTTTCGATGCTGCAGTGCAGACTTCCTTGCAGCAGCAGTGTTCCCTTCGCGCACCTCGTAGTACTTCTGGAACTGTCCTGTGAGAATTAAACGGAAATCATATAGATACTACCATCATGCTCTTACGATTGTGCACGTAACGCTCAAGATAAATCCACAAAGTTATAATTTAGTTTTGTTCCAGTTTTCTTGGTTTGTATGCGTAGAGATAGGAGGTATATGAATAAAAAGTTCCTTCTACTGATAAGATTGAAATATTGATTGCCTCAAAACTGGGCAAAGAGGTTTAGATAACTACAAGAAATATCAAAATATATTTCTTTTATTTACCTAAAGTGTTGTCCTGCAAAAGCTCAGCTGACATATCAGGGTATGTCACTTTAGAGGAAGTTGACCCATCATCATCCAGGGCAGTCCTGTTACTTAATAGTAGCATTTCGCTGTACAGGCGGGTGTTTCTCTGTAGGATCCGAAAAAAGTAATGATAAGGAAATAGTAACAATATGCTCTGCATTATTACAGTTTACCAACCAGAAGAAAGATGACATCATGGGGCCCATTTCAGCAGAATTTTGGTGTGGATAAGGGTTTGGGACCATGGATAAGGAATCTTGGGAGCTATAGGGCTTGTGAGTAATTAAAACTCTGTTAGTAAAGTTCACTTCCAGGCAACAGTCCAGCCACTGGGAGGGGTTCCTTTGTCTTTTGATGTTATTTACTTCTGGATTTGCCGGGAAAGGGGCAGTCCCCTCTCCCTGTGAAGTCAGTTTCCTTTTCCATTGGCTGGTTTTTACATGTTTATGCTTCTATTTGACAGGAAAATGTGCATGTCTACAATTGCACCTATTCAGTTTCCCCTTAATTCAGTTTGATACATCCACCAACTTGCAGGATATCAGATATCAGTCCCATGCAACTGAATCAGACTTGTCCCCCCCCCCCCTTGTCACAGACAGAGTCATGACAGTACGGAAAATGACAGTGAAACGCTGATGGCAAAGACTGTATAGTCAAGAGCTTGGTTAGTTTTATACTAGATTCATTGAAGTTACAACTTTGAAAGTCTTATTTGGTATTTCCGTAATACACTACTCACATTAAGATTGTGTACCCCGGCAAGATGATGGTCAATCCTCTTTAACCCTTTTGCAGGACATCCAGTCATAGGACAGTCCCGAAGTCGCCTTCCACAGGGAGTTGGTTTACCGATAGGCACCCTGCAAATATATATACAGAAAGAAAGTTTGTACAATGTTGCA
>JAIPMN010009965.1:0-12094 GCA_020650975.1 Apostichopus californicus
CATCGAAGACTCGCCCCAAACCGTGTGCGGACATCTGAAAAAGTGAACTTTCCGTTGCTTGCAAGTGACGTTTTGTTTGTGTCGCTACAACATGCAGACAGTAATGAAATGTGATACCTTGTTATCTTTAGCTGGACCTGAGATGTGCATCGCTGTATCGTTTGTATACTGTGCTGTGGGTATTGACCGCAGCAGCTGTATGTACTGACTGTACGCTGGTGTCTAATTACCGACGGTAGCAAGCTGTGTGTATTTTCTGGGATCGATGGTGGTGTCTTACACTTCTGTTACACCTCATTGGAAACTAGGTCAGATTACCGGCATTAGACGTTTCTTTTTGCGCGAGTCTTCACACCCTTTAATGAAGTGTATCAACCGCTAGACATCACCTATTTGATTAATCTTACAGTTACTCAAACAATCTGTACAGGTATGGTTTGGTGACTTACATCACTACATCTTTTATATAACTCTCTTTCGTACGTATAAGTGGTATTATCAGGCAGGGTTAAGGAAACTTCATTTTTGAGACTGCCTAACTGTGCCCTTTTTTCTGTACTCTACAGCAGACAATTCCTTGGTGCTATACACGATATGATTTCAATTCAAATTCTCAACTAGGGTCTTTCTTTTTAGGCATCAAAGGTTTTATCTGGTAAACGATAGAATGAGCTATAAGCATAAAATAAAAAATAGAAAAGGGAACTTAAAAATTTATTTCGACTTTTCCAAATGTTGATAATATGCTGCATGGTCATCAGCCAGATAAGAGTGGGCAATACACAGTAAATTATTGAGACTAAAATTTCTTAACATTATGTGTCGCTGCCTAATGTTATAAATCTGCACAGTCATCCATACCACAGAGAAACAGCCACTGATCGATTACAGCTTCAACCTGGATAGGTTAGTATTAGGAATGTTGGACTTCAACATGAAAGGATCAAGTATGCTACATATAGGCGTTCTCCGATCTTTGGCATCACCTTTCCTTATAACTGTTTATTCTCTACCCACAGTTACCTTTTACCCTGACATAAAACAACCAACAAACAAACAAACAAAAAACACAAACAAACAGAAAACAGTGACTTGGCACATTTTGTGGTGATGTAAAGTTTATCTTTATATATATCTTGCACCCAATAAATTTTGTACAAATCTTGGAAAGGGCAATTAAATTTCAGGACACATCAGACAAATGAATCACTAAAATTCCTTACCACAAACAGTGTAGCTGTGCGGTGTGTTTAGGTGGTCTCTCTGTCTGTTTTGACCTCGAGAAAACGTCACATGGCCTTAAACAGGGCGTGTCATCTACACTATATTATCACTGTCATCATTCAATGTGTGAACTTAAAATTTAGAAATGTAGTTATACAACTTTAAATCATACCCAGCTTCAGAGACAAAAACAACATGAAAAGATAGACAATTAACGCTATTCATATAGCTTGCCAGATTTTTAGTTAAATGGATGGAAATTAAAACTTTGGTCACTTTGTTGTAATTAACACTGAAAAGAAGAACCACTAACTTATTTACTGATATTGGTGCACAAAACAATGAAATCATAGCATAATTCTGGTCATTACCGTCACCCAATTTACACAATATTTGAAGCAGAATCAAATTAATAGTTTACTTCCTGCAAATTTTTTATTTCCAGGAATCTGTTTGACTCACAAGTTTGCATGACGTTGCAGCATTATCCATAACATTTTATAGCATGATAATCAACATCCATTAGAATCTGTCATTTTTACATGAGAGATCTAATCGGTATGAAACCAAAAGCATTGGAATTTAACCTATTTGTGAAGTAATTTGACGACCCAACAACAATTTACAGGATTACAGGATGTGCTGCCTGAATTTAAAACCCAAAAAAAAGGAAAACTGACTGTATTTTTCTGGTAGTCTCTGTAGATTATGGTTGTATTTCATCCCTTGGATTGAATCTTAAAAAAAATTAGTTGAATCTGTTTTCCACTTCTACGTATCTGATAAAGTGAGCATTTTCAATCAAACTTTTTGGTGGAAATTTTTTATTATTTCAGTTTGTCAAGTTATTGCTTAATTTGCGCTTTTATACTGTGCCAAATTATACTGTTGACAATCACACTTCGATCCAAACTTTGGGCAACACTACTCAAGCGCAAGAGCCGTTTAAAGCAAACTTTCCAGTTGATTTTGATAATAATTTTTGCTTTATTATAATATAGTTTCACAGAAATGCAGTCCATTAGGTTGACTACCCAAGTTTAATTCAAATAATGAAGACAACAGAACATATGTCAGCTTTCATCGATACATTTTGTGTGTAATTAGTTAAAGGTTTTGAGGGTCAAATCAAATCCATAACACATTTACTCATTAACCTTTCATGTGGTTACCAAATCTACAATGGTCAGCATTTGATCAGCGGCCATTTTGCTTTGTGCAATACGCAACAGGTTTTTGCAAACAATGAGTAAAAGTAATGATATCATAAATACCCCTTCACTTTGTTTTAGATGATTTTTATAGATGCTATCTTCACAAACTAACTAAACTTGGCAGACCATCAATAGGATTCTATCCCTTTGTGTGTAGCAAGCAGCTGTGGTGAACCAAGTCACAAATTCTTTTGTATATAACCTAATGAAACACAGCACCTAAATGCCATTTTATGGGTCAAGACTTTCATAACCAGCAAAGTGGGTCAACTTTTTTTTTGCAACAACCTTGACCTGTTGAAATGGTAGCCATGCAGTGGAACCCACTGACAATTGTTACCTATGGTATGGTGGTATGTTAATAGTACTTTCTTTGGGTATTAGACATCTTGTCAAACTTTGATCTGTTTTAAGGGGTAAAATATGAGTTAACCCTACAATCTAACCATCTGTGTATAAGAAGTCTGAGAAAAACATGCTTAAGAGTTAATTGGTTTCTTCTGTTCCAGGGCTTCTTCCCTCCCAGTTTGATCATAGTCACTGTTCATAGTTAGACACTCACTGGCAAATTAATAGATCAAACTGAAAGCAGCTGGTTGGGTACTGGCAATGTGTTATGTATCATGCCTGATGGAAGCATAGGAATATGCTGTTTGCTTTATTGCATTATTGGTACTTAACAAGCTCAATGAAGTCTGCTTTTTCATTCAATACAAATGTTATTAAATTTATACTTACAGTGTGCAACTAGGCAAATGTTACAGCAGAATGTATTCCAGCATTCTTTGAATTTGCTGCAGAGGTTTGAAACATAGTTGTCATGTTCTGGTACGGAAAGTTAGGATCCAAGTAGCTGGAGGAGTGGAAGGGGGGAGGGGGGGGGGAGTGAGGGTTTTGGGAATCATTAAAAATGTTTCTTTGACTGACCTGCATTGGAAGTAGGACCAAGAATGTTGATAGAGTGCCTAAGAGTGCACCAGGTCCAATGATGATGAGGGCAGCTACACAACCAGCCATGAACATGACCACAGATGATATCACAAAATTACCGATGATACAGACATCGTAGAGTCTTTGGCTGTCGTTAGCGCAGACATTGACAATCTGAGGGAAGAAGTAAAAACAAGATTCCACCAATCAGAGGCATTACAAATTGTTGAAAGAGTTGGTCTATAGATTTAGTTCTATATATATCAAAAAGTCATTCAGCATGGTGATTCCATGGTCAAATGCTATGTAATATATTCTAAATAACAGATAAATGTTGCACTTTCTCAGGTCTTGGCATGATCACTAGTACAAGCTTGCTCAAACCTTGTCTAGAGTGACTACCACAAGATATAGACACAGCAGAATAACAGTGCAGTTGTATTGTTGAGACAGGTAAGTGGAAGAAGCTATTTTTGGTTTCCTTAAAGGCATTGAAGACCTGCCCCAAACCGCGTGCGGCCATCTGAGAAAGTTAACTTTCTGTTGCTTGCAGTGACGTTTTGTTCGTGTCTCTACAAAATGCAGACAGTAATGAAACGTGATACCTTATTATCTTTAGCTGGACCTGAGATGTCCATCGCTGTATCGTTTGTAGACTGTGCTGTGGGTATTGACCGCAGCTGTATGTACTGACTGTACACTAGTGTCTAATTACGGACGGTAGCAAGCTGTGTGGGTATTTTCTGGGATCGATGGTGGTGTCTAACACTTGTGTTACACCTCATTCGAAACTAGGTCAGATTACCGGCATTATACGTTTTTTTTGCGCGAGTCTTCACACCCTTTAAAGGCAGATGTGGCTAGTAAGTGCATTAGAGAAGACAAGTTTCCATGTTATTTTACAGCAGCAGTGTTTATAGTACTGTGCTGTATTACACTGTATTACCCACTCTAATACACATTCTTAGAGCTCTGAAATACCTAGTTCAACCTGATAGTCTATATCAACTTTGGAAATGTATTCAGCATGACCCTCTCATCAGAGTTCTGGCTCACGTTCCACCATCTGTTCCGTTCAAATTTTACAAACCTAGGAAGACTAGACATTGGAAATTTGATCTGTAGTAGATTGGGAGGTATTCAATTGCAGAAGAAAAGTAACCGACCCCGGGGTTAGTTTTTATGACAAGAAACCATCTGTTTGAACAGTTAAACTTGCTTCAAACCATTGAGCAAGATCACTGATAAGATCAAAGTTCATGGCCACTTTTCATAGCATGAACAATCCCAAATGGTATGTAATATTTTTGTGCCCTATATCGTTTTTTGTGAGATAACAGAACACAAAAGAAAATGAAGAAAAAAAAGAAAAGCAAAAGAAAGAAAACAGAATAACAAACCTAACAGCAGCAGCATGTCAAAGGTCACAAGGAAGTATGCCAGAGTCAACTCTCTACAGGGAGACTTGAATAGAGTCTCATTTCCCTGAGAAGAGTTTTTGCTTCTCGGGTGTCACAAAGAACCCAACAACCAGCATGGGGCCAAAAAAGTTCAGGGCCATTTGCAATTATTGGTTGTCATGGTAACTGAGTCTGCACAGTTTCTAATGGTATTTGTAATGTCATGGTGTTCAACCAGGGAGTTGTTATGGTAAGTACTGAACACAATTTGTTGTCTGGTAAACCATACCTATGCACAGAAGGCTGACAGGTTATCATATATGGAACATTACATACTAAGTAAGGGTGATAGGCCAGCTAGGCTACCTATGTCAATATCAGAAAAGGAGAGAGATAGGCAATTTTCAAGAATGGCAGGTGTCTGAACATTCCACACTCTTTGAAAGTTTCATGATTTAACAGCAGTTTGCTAGTTCTTTCACAATCTGTTAAGGGACTACTACTAAACAAGATATAACTTATTAGCCAAAAATACAGGTGGTTGTGTTTGCAAAGTGGCTTCTCTGTAGTGGCATACACTTGAAAATGAAACAACCTTAGTGCCTTTTAAGCAGGCTTGATAACTGCTTGATACCTGCTTGAAATTTGTATTCTACTGCAAGTGTTCACTCTCCCACTTATTCCCTGATATGATTAAAGAGAGTAATTAGGCAATTAAATTTCCCAGGGAGTTCAGAGTGAGTAGTAAGTTGCAGTGACATTGCCAGACAATTATAAGTGGGGGCAGAAGAGAGGGCAAAAATGACTGTAACATTGAGGGGCACAGAATATGGGTAATGCAAATAGAGAGCAAAGCCATGACTGCATGATATCCAGGCCCTGCCATAAGGGCCCTGGTCCCCCCAGGTTCAAGGGGTAAAATGCCCTCCCTCCTGAAGCCTTGTGTTTTTCTTCACTTGCAGAACTTATAGCAACTTCAAATCAGCAGAATTTGTGGGGGTAGAAGTGAGTAAAAATAGTCTAAAGACAAAAAAGTTGTGTATCTGCCTACATATTTGCCAAAGTCCTTTGGGCCACCAAATCATTTTTTGTTTTTTTGGGGCGACATCACTGTATGATTGGTTGAAGGGGAGAAATGTGGATACCAACCAAGTATGATTAATGAAAGCAGTGTTGAGAAGTCTAAACATGCTAAGTATGATCTATTTAGTGTCACACTATTCTCAACCTCCACACAGAATTTTGGGGCGACATCACTGTATGATTGGTTGAAGGGGAGAAATGTGGATACCAACCAAGTATGATTAATGAAAGCAGTGTTGAGTTAGTCTAAACATGCTAAGTATGATCTATTAAGTACATGTCACACTATTCTCAACCTCCACAGACAACGTTGAATCCACAGAATCAACAACCTAAGGTATCAGTCATTCTTCTAAGCTATGCGATTGGGTAGATTCAGAAGGAGGAGGTGATGGGCGATGACCCAGGGGGGGGGGGGAGGGTCCAGGGGGTGCATTGCTAAAATGTTACCAGTCTACTAGGCTAGGGCGATGGAAAGGTGCAATAGTAGAGGCGAGACAGGTAAGAGAGGAGGATGGCAGTAAATAAATTGAGGTACTAGTCATGCTGAGATTACAACTGTAACACAACCTGTGAAGCTTTCAAAAATTGTCAACTTTAGTGTAGCGGGTATTGGCTTAAGTGTGCCCTACGGAGATGGCAGAACGACCGACGAGCACGTGCATAGAGTTGTACCCTAGTTAAAGGTGACGATGACCCAAAAAAAAAAAAAAAATTGTCAACTTTAGTGTAGCGGGAATTGGCTTAAAACTGGTGGGAGAAATAATGGGTTAGAGCTTTACCTCTCCGACACTGTGCTGCTGCAGACTCCGCAATCGGGCCAAACGATTAAAGCAAGCAGCCAACGTCCCCGACCGTAATCTTGTGGCTGTGACGTTACTGAAATTCCAAAAGAGGGAATCGCCAGCTATCCGACCCATATTCAAGACCCAGATCATCCCCACTATCATGAGACCGTACCAGACCTCGACTACCGGAGATTCGACCCACTGTAACAGCTTCTGGATGAGTATCGCCTGGAATCGAAAGGGAAGTACGCAGATGAAGGTAATGTGTGAGTTTTACCTTTCAGTTATGATTTCTCACATATACATTACTGTTGGTTGTATACTGTACATATATTCTATATGCTGGTGTTAGACATACCAGCAACATTTATTAACAGAAGAAACTAAAGCTTTACACTTTCCAAACTCTTAAAATTGTACCAGGAACAAATTCTATGCAAAGATATAATACCATATATAACGTATTAAAAATTGTGTTGAAATGTGTGGTTGGGAAGATCTACGGGTACAAGTAATTTTGATAAAGACCGAGTTTTATAGAGATTGAAAGGGTCCTTCAAAAGTCCTACTAAACAGTTAACACGCAGGTGCCATTAACAGTTTATTGCACATTGTGTGAAAAGTGCTGTTATTTTGTAGACTAAATTGAAAATATTACCAAACTTAAACTGGCTGTAGTAATGTAAAATGTGTAAGAAGAAGTTATGACACTTTTGAAACAGATATTAAACTTTAAGTGAGAGTCTCTATATTGATATCTGCTTAAAGGATAATTTAGTTAAAAATTCATGTCGATATATTACAGATCTCTTTAAAAAAATGCTGCACTATATCAGTCCAGGTCAAAGTTTTATGTCACTTGCAAATTCTGAGAAATGCACCCTTCAAACAGCTGTGGCTCAGCAGTTCAGAGTGAATGGAATATTTAGTCCAGTACACAGCAGACCGTTAGGGTCAGTCTCAATGGGAAAACATAAAGACTGATGGCATCACCTGACATGTATATATTATGTTACAAATATTTTCAAGGACATATGGTGTTCACGATAGG
Source organism: Apostichopus californicus (assembly GCA_020650975.1). Lineage (NCBI taxonomy): Eukaryota > Metazoa > Echinodermata > Holothuroidea > Aspidochirotida > Stichopodidae > Apostichopus > Apostichopus californicus. The sequence continues at coordinate 7,691 of JAIPMN010009965.1, forward strand.
GGTGTTCTGTTGTAAATATGACAGTTAAAAAAAACTTATTTTGGTTGAATTATAAGGATTTTTAAAACAATGGATTAATATTTAGATTTAAGGGTACACTGAGTAGTCCAATAACCTCATCAGTTCAGCCTTATAGGAGCATTCCAAGAAATGTAGAATATTCTATCTTATATATAAGAAACTGATATGTACATATACAGAGATATCTGTACAAAGCACTCACATTTTTTTTTTTTTAGTAATTCTCTCTTCTTGGACTAGATGACATATCAATACTAAACTTCTGTCTAAAGTCATCCTTTAATATTCTTATTAATTAGTAATTTATATTACAGCAACAATAAGTAATTTTTTCCCCATGGATGGCAATCATTTTGTAGCAACAAAGTGTTTCATAAAACTAGTATTATCACAACTTGTACTGTGTATCTAAAACACCAATAAAGATGGACCGTACAATTCCCATAGTCAGAAGACAGCCACTTTCAGTTCTCCATAATTCAGGGATATTCTGTAATCGTAGCTCAAGAGCACTTGAAGAGGGCTTTTTGTGTAGAACTTTACAAGGTCCCACTGATTGTGTCCATTATAAGGTAGCAATTTGTTACGACCTTCTAGATAATTTTTTCTTCAACGTGTTTACATTATTGAAATGCATATTCACTGAGTATGAAGCAGATATGTAGATCTTACATTAACAAGTACAAAATGTATGTCTATTTTGGTTTTCAAAGATACCCATCTTTAAAATATGTTCAAGGAACAGATGCTTCTTTTCCGGAAATGTTGATGATAACAATGGCCTACTGTATATTCTGAAATGTTCAATGATAACATTGGCCTATATTCTGAAATGTTCAACGATAACATTGGCCTATATCTTCAGCCTAATGAGGCCATTCAAGCTGTATTGTGGTCATTTCTATATTGCTTTTGAAGGGATGTCCTATAGAGATCTGTGAACTGGACTAGGCATTTCTGCGACTTTTGACGAGAATACCAAAATACTCGGTAAATTTCCCCCCAAATATTTGGTAAATTTCCCCCCAAAATGTTATTGGCTATTACCCCGCAATAACAGCAGTTGTTTCACTGCTTTCATTTCCTAGAAAAAGTTAATTTGGTGAAAAGATCTGCTCACTGAGTTAATAAAAGCACACATGATGAAGAGCATCAAGAACAATACTGATAGTGTTTGACGTGTGGCCACAAATCGAATAGCAGTCTTTCCGAGAGATGCCCCATCTCGTCCTCTCTTCTCAACCTCTTCTTCCCAAAGTCTATGGAATCTAGAAAACAATAAACACACGGTCGTTACTAGTACTGTACCTGTGTACAGGTAATCAGAGGACCCCACAAAACACTTGAAACAAAAGCAGAGGTGTAACTTTGCTAATTCCAACCATAACGATTAACGCATTCATCTACGATTCCCAGACATTGGTGATCATTTGCAAGTGATATGGGAAATCAATTGTAGTTCTGTTCTCTGAATGGTTTCAAAACAATGTAGTTTCTTTCAGCTACACTACCACAGAGGCAGGGGGGGGGGAGTATGTGGGAGGAGAAAGGTTGATGCTATTAATATTTGAGTGTTTAGATACCCAGCACAGCCCTCCCTCTCTGGGATACAGGACCACGAAGCAACAGCAGTGACAATATATACTGTACAACATTGGCTGCAAAGGTGTGCTATAATTAACCAACTGGTGTTAATCCATTCAACTGTGCTACTGGCATCATGATCTTTGGATATCCACACTGAATCAAATTAAACTATTAAAGCTGACCAAACAAATTAATTAAAAACAAGTAACCCAAACTAAACATGAGACAGTAGGTTAGCATGGTCCCGGTACACAAACAGCAGTTCTAAGTGCATTCAACAAACTTGAATTTTGGGGTCTACTACTTCAATTACTTTTGCTATTACTGGCAAATATCCAGGCAAGAGTACAGTATCTTCATACAAAACTGACCTGTCAAGGATATCGTCCCTTCACCAATAGTAGACAAACTGACGATAGATTGCTGCCACACGTGCATTGTTCAAATGTCAACCTATTATCATCTAAATTAGATACAGCATAAATTGTAATTAAGGCAATAATTTACCTGCACAAATTTTGTGGAGCAGTTTTGACAGGCCTGATGTGAGCTCTGTATCTTATACAAACTGCTGCTGTCCCCATGTACAAAACTGATATACAGTGACTTTGTATAGTTTGTACTTGAATAGCAATCTGCCCATTTTAAATAGCATTATTGCTATGGGATGCTGTTTAAATTATTCACTTAACAAAACAAAAACTCTTTGCAAAACTGCTTATCCAATATAGAGCCTGTGTAAGAGAATGTGTACAAGTAAGTGGGCCTGACTTTTCGATCCTAGCAGGATCTGCTTCAGAGGCTGAATGACAATTGAGATCCCCGAAAACTTACTGGTTTGGGGATTTACGAGTGACGATACTTACCTGTCTCACAAGCGAAAATTTTGCGGAAAAAAATGTGTAGTAACTTCCGGGATGGTAGATACGGAAGGAGGAGTTAGTGGGCGTTGCCCAGGGAGCGAGGGCACAGTGCTAAAAGGTTTCCAAATGTGTTGTTACGTAGATGGGAAAGTGCAATTGTGGAGTTGGAGACTGGTAAGAGAGGAGCGAAGTAAATCTTGCTAGGATGGAAAAGTCAGACCCACTTACTTTTGTACATAAATTACTCCCTGTAATATATCTAGGTGAGAGTGGACAAGTGGGTATATTTCTTTTAACTTTCATTGGTCTACAGTTTTACAACGTTGTTACGTAGTGGCTGACATTATCAGACAATCTCCTTACCTTTTGCCATTATTATATCCTCTTTCTGTGGGGGCCATCTTCCTCAAGTCCTCCTGGTTTAATCCTCTTTTGTAGGCCCGTCTGAAGAATGGGGTCATCCAGGACATTGTAATGTAGGCTAGTAGTCCTGTGTGAGCCATTGGTGCATAACCTGTTTTGCTGGGGATGGAAAGAATAATTAAAGTGCACGCTAGAACAGATCTTGATACTAAAATTGTAATACTCTGAACTCCCACTGTATGTAGGCTAAATTTGCTTGCAGTTTCTTTACCCTTGATATAATCTTTACAAAATGAGGAAGGGTAAAGGTGGGGGATGGGAAAGGGAGGTCCACCTTGACACACATTTCTCAGAGATGAAAAATTTCAGAATTGTAAATAATTTGAGTGCACATACGTATCACCATGTACTTCTTGACTATATACTGGATAGTATGAAACTCACCACTTGATTCCCTTTAATGTTTGAAGAGATTGTAAAGAAATAAACTTGGGACAGCAGTGTGCATAAAAGTTGTAAAGTGTAATAAATACATGTTATGACTAAGAGCTACAGCACTGAAGTATATACTGTATACTGTATGTATGGAAGTATACTACATATACCACAGTGCATGTCCACACCATAAATTATGCACAATGAAGGACAGGTACTGTCCGTTCACAAGTTTTATCTCTATGGACATTAATGCTGATAGTCGACTCTTCCTTTAGTAGTTGATTAATCGCATAGCTCTTCTCGCGATTACTCGATTACAGTTATGACGTCATCACTGTCATTTCCACATTGCAGAAATAGTCAAAACAAATCTTTCTCTATGGTGCACTGTCTTTATATGTTCTTGCATGTCTTAATGCGTGGTGTCTAGATCATGTTAAAACATCTACCAAACAAAAACTGTGAACAACTTTTAATCTACAACGTTTCTAAAAAATCCTTGATAGAATTTTATAAATCAAAAACATTGGAATGAATCTACGAGGCTACTACAACTACTAGCACTAATAAAAGCAAACCTGCAAACAATAGTATATGTAACACCTTGTAGCGGTGTGATGATAACTGTAGTTTTCAAGAGTTTTCTGTAAGACGTTCAACGTTCTAGGCTAGGCTCTAGCCTAGCGCGATAGCAGGCACATACTGTAGTTTGCACAAAACTACATCGCAAATCTCGACAAACTCGTTCTGACATCACATAATAGACATGTGGCTAAATCCCCAAACCTTACCCGGTTTGTGAATTAACGAGCTACGTACTCACCTCATATAACCTATGCATTACCGTATTAACCTCGCTCTAGCATCTGGCAATTGTCTGTATGTATGTATGGCCATCTCCCTTCCGTAATTTCCAGGCCGCACTGGTGCGGCACCTGACGGAGAAGGGGGGAGAGGACCGACCAAAGGGCGTAAAACCCCAAGGATACATCTCAAAAAGAAACAAATTCTCACCTGAAGGGGCCCGGTGGGTTGTGGCGGGTGACAGGTGGGTCATGAGTGGGTCGTCGGTGGGACCCCCACGACATCCCTCGGTCATAGCTGGGAGAAGAATGGCCCCCCACGTGGTCAT
>JAIPMN010009968.1:0-17581 GCA_020650975.1 Apostichopus californicus
GCTTATTCCTCCCCCCCCCCCCCCGCCCCAATTTCGTTATGATATGTCTGTTATTATAAGTATATTTTTTTATTTTCCCAAACAATGCATACCCTCAATACTCCTTCATGTTATCTTAGAGTAACATTATACTAATTGAAGCAGCCTGTTGTTGTTAGTCAAGAGATGTAACCATATACAGCTTAAGTAGCTTGTCATGTCATAAGTCTTTTGCGATATGAAGTGAAGATAGGGGGAAGGGTGAAATTTTTCAATAAGGAAGGAAGCACCTATACTATGCATATTATCCATATATATATATATATATGTATAAATAGAGGTTCATGATTTGAGGTACGTATGCTCTTGAATTTAGTGAGCTTATTTTTGGGTTGAGGAACTGAAGAATCAGATTAATTCAAAGGGACAATTTCTACCCCCCCGGTAAGAAATATACAGTTTCAGATATAGTATAGCATCTTGTTTCGTCTGACTTGAAAACCCTTTCTTAAGTTGTTCTGAGTTAAAATATATTGTGTTAGTAATTTCAGGGTACATGATTAGAAATATTTTCAGTATAGTTTTTCTGTTTATTCAGTATCTAAAAATATGATTTCAGATGTGTCATTTAATCCTTTCACATTTAATTTAATCCTTTCACATTTATACCATTCACATGACATCAAACAAAATCGATCAGGTATAGCTTCCATGTGCTAACCCTTCCATTGTGATTTTACACTCTCATACAGGTAGACTCCAAACATGTTAACACATTTGCTAACTTTTGTCTTCACAAAATGACTTCTTGCACGAAGCAAGTCTTGGTTCAAAACATTTGCATCAGTTTCAGATAATTTTGTTTGGTAAGATGAGATGTAAACAAACGGCTGTGTATAAACACATCCCACGAAATGTGTCCCCAAGCCGAAATTGGCCACGTAAATCTTCTCGGAGTGTCTCGACCGAAAGTCTCTTTCATTTATAGTCACAAGATTGTGATAGGAATTAATGACAGTCCCAACATTGTGTTACTTTGGAGTACTGTCAGTTAGAAATGGTGATTAATAGGCCAACATTAAACCATATAGGGAACTATCAGACACTTCAAGAACCCTCAGGAAATGCAAGAAATCAATCAATCTCTTTCTGGTTACTTTAACAGATCGCTCCTCCAGTGGAAAACGAAGATCAGGGTTTGACTCAGAGTCGATTCAGCCACTTCTTCTCGACCAACGGACAAGTGGCGGATGGACGCAGCAGCTTGGGCTCCAGCCGTAGATCGTCACTCCAGAAAGATGAATTGGAGTTCCTCCAGGGTGAGTAAAAGGATGCTCAACATTAACAGGCCTTATTTTTGACGATATGATATCGTCGACATTTCCATCCACAACTGTTGCCGGGTAAAGTATTATTTTTCGTCCCACCTGTCATGAAACTTTGAATTTGTTCATAGTTCACGGTCTAGATTAAAGCTTAAAAATGACCAGATCATTTTGTTAGAGGCTGATGGCACTCGGTTTCATGGCTTTTGTAAGCCCTGGGCCGGATATAAATTTTGGGTGCCCCAGCTGGCCAATTGACAGGCAATCAAGGCATGCATGGCCGATGTTTGCAGCTTTTAATACAGGAACAACGATAACAAGGTGTTATGTGTAGATGCAGTGTGCATTGTGTAGACTATCCAATTCATAAGTTTTGATTGATGTGTCATTAATGTGCTCTAACATGTAACAATTAATGTATCACAAAGAGGCAACATCCAATTTTTTTTCTGTTTAAAAGATATTTGGCCCCTTTTTCTTGCCTTTTAGTTTTGGGGAGCTCTGTAGATACTGGGGCCCAGGCCCTTTTGGCTGGCGCATTAGTCGTTGCAGTTGCCTCAGTAAAGAAGAAGCAAGCTCAACCATTATGTTTATTTTATTTGAGGGAGATGCTTTTGATGTCCCTGCAAACAGATGAGAAGAATCTTCCTTTAAAGGATTTTTTTTTGGTTTTGAATGTAACTTTCATATATATCATTATGATGGATTGAGTAAATCTAAGAATGGCACCACAGGGCCTTATGTGTTAGTTTTTAGTTTTAGAAATGTCATTTTCACCTTTTCATACAAGTTTTCATAGAGTTGGTTCTTTTGCACTGGCTGTTGATAAAAATAAATCTCTTAGCACAAAATATTTGTTGAGCCTAAAAGTTTATCAGAGTTTTTTTTAGTGAAAACAGAAAAATTGTTCAATCAATTGGACAGTTTGCCCAACCCTTATACCCTGCTCTGCTTTACACACAGACCTTCGTGGAGGCCATTCTGGTTCCGAATCAGCGGGTTCGACCCCCATCCACGCCCTGATTAATGACACCCCAGACTCAACCCCATTCACCCTCTTGGAGATGCTACAGAAGGGATCCGGGAAGGACAGTATGGATGTGGAGAACGATATGCGCAAGCGAGAGGTGCAACAGAAATGTGAGCAGTGTTTCAATGAAATTTTTATCTTCTAATTGCCATCTAGCCTTTTTCGGCTCTCGTTGACAATGAAGTGTCGTAATAATAACTACTGAAAACTCCTTGTTGTAGAGAGGATGTAAAAGTACTGTCTTTATGGTGGGTATTAAAGGTTCCCTTCAAAGATTGGTTACTTTATGCTTTGGGTTTATTTTGTCCTCATATGGCGAGTTACCACCAATAGGGTGTAACCCAAGCTTTACGCCCCCTTATTTTTTATTTTGCACTCCCCTCAGTGATGGAAGGCCAAGCAAAGAGTTTAGCTGAGATTGAATTCGAGCTGCAGAAAGATTCCAAGAGGCGTGGCAGCACCGGATTGGTTGCGAGAGGCGGTTCACCAGCTGGTGCAGTGGGGGAGAGTGACCAGACTGCTTTTAATAACTTTTTGGCGAGTATCAGACCCAACCAACCCACAGAGAGGAGAGACTTCAGGGAGGTATGTGTAACATGTCGTCGGTCTGTAATTAGGAAGAAAGATGAGAAGTTGTTTTGAGAGGCTTTCTATAAACCCACAGAGAGGAGAGACTTTAGGGAGGAAGGTTTAACATGTCACTCTGTAATTAGGAAGAAAGATGAGAAGTTGTTTTGAGAGGCTTTCTATAAACCCACAGAGAGGAGAGACTTTAGGGAGTTAGGTTTAACATGTCACCGGTCTGTAATTAGGAAGAAAGATGAGAAGTTGTGTTGAGAGGCTGGCTGTGGCAGCTGTAGCACAGATGGGGTAATCTAAGCTTCCTCCTGCCAGGTTCTATGACTAGCTCAAATCTTGGCAGGGCATCCACCCCCACTAGGATACAAAACTCTTGGAACTGATGTTCATAAGGTAAACAAGTTCCCTTGTCAGACCAGAGTTCTAAGCTCCCTCCTCCTAGCGTGTCTGACTAGTTCAAATCTCTGGCCAGGCAGCCAACCCCATTTTTTTTTTTTTTTTTATGAAACTGATCTTAAGATGGCAAGCAAAGGTCCTTCCTTTTTGTTCCATGAGGATGGAATATTCAGTGTCAAGAGCTGAAGTCAAATCAATAGAAGGGGGGTGGGTTTTTGGGGGGTGGGGGTTTGGAAGAGATAGGTTTACCGATTAACGTTTAATCTTTTGTTCTATTCCGTATGGGGCGACTGAATTAATTCCAATTTTTTTGTACCGTATTTTCCCACAGAGTCCCATACCGGGATCTGCTCCCAGGAAGAGTTCCCCTCTGTCTTCAACTGGTCTCCCGAGTCCTTTCAGTAGCGGTCCCACGGACCACTTCTTTGATTCCTTCAAGGACCCTGACGGCAGACTCGCATCTCTCCAGAGCCCAGACGTTCCATTGGATAATGATCTCCACTTCAGGACGTTGCTGCCAGAACTTGATCAACAGCAAAACAGGTTGGAAGTTTGTTAAGGTGGTAAAAAATTTAATGGAAGGGGGAAAAAATGATAGAACTAATTTAACAACAGGTCAAACAGAAGTACAAAAAAACATGATTTCAACCTAAAGATAATGTGATTAAAGTTAAAAGAGAAATTGACCTATAAGAAATTTGTAATAATAAAAAAGGAAAAAGAAAAACAGCATTTAAACCAGTGCTATAATCTAGTGGATCAAAGCCATAGTATTATATGCAGTGAAACCAAAGATCTGTGAGTTTTATGGGTTCAAACCCTGCCCCCCCCCTTCCCCACCCCCTCTATCTGTCATTTATGATCAATTCCTATCTTGGACTACTCACTCATCAACAGACTTGCCTCACCTCTGGATCAGGGAGCATTCTTAGACCTCCTGAAGGTGTCCGCCTCAAAGCCGGCTCCACAGAACACTGAGGCCGGCTTTCATCAGCGACAGTCACCCCTGATGCAGGAACAGATGTCCAGCATGCTCCGACAGCAGATGGCCGCCAACAACCAAGGCCAGATGACCCCGCAGGCCAAACAGGAGGCGTTGGCGAACTTGGTGAAACATGCGGTGGCAACTAACCCTGCCATGGTACAGTCTGTCATCTCCCACGGCTTGGGTCATTCTGCAGGGGGGGATCCCAGTAACAAGACCCCACAGAGATCCATGTCACCACAGGAGATATTCCAGCAGGCATTTCTGCACCAGCAGCAACACCAACAACAGCAGCAGCAGCAACAGGCCACACAGAGAGGACGTTCTCCCCTGCTTACATCTCCTCTCGGTAAGAAGTCTGTACTCTTTGGCCGGTAATTTAAGGAATTGTATTCAAGGGTTTATTCAAGGAATTGTTTTCCAAGGGTTTGAAGAAAATGCCTGTTATATATTATCCTAATCCTGCTGTTTCTCTTTCAATTCTCCCCCTGCAGCTCTGGGAGGTACACAGTCTCCGCTCACGCCCAACGCCCAACATCCCGGTGGAATCACGTCACCGTTGGGGATGGTGGGTCAACATCTCATCCCTCCTCCCCCCATGGGGGTCGCAGTGCCCCCCGGGGCCCACCAGCCGTCCCCAATCAGACCACGCATCCCGTCCCCGCAGGAGCTCGTGAAGCACACCCAGAATATCCTGCAGCACGCACTGATCAAACGACAGCTGGAGGTGCAACGAGAGAACTTTTATGCAAGGGAACGAGAAACAAAGTGAGTGGAGAAGACTTGAAGCAAGTCCACAAGAGTCTAATTCCTTGGTATAGATTTTGTGAATCTGTCTCGTAATCTGCAGTTTTCAATAGCTATGAGGAAGGTTAGCTGGTCAGTGAAACAAGTTAGCCCACAAAGTGTAACCTGTAATTAACACTTTCCTGTAAGACCACTACTATTGCTCATTAGGGAAGACATAGTCTCTACTCTGTAGAACATAACTGACTTTGTGATTATTGACGTCAAGATGGAACTTTGCAAAAAGTTTTCTTGTTAAGTCGTTTTAATCAGGAATTGTTAATTGGTTTTTGCTTGTTTGTGTTTTGTTTAAACAGGAATAGATCTCCTGTCCCAGTTACTCCAACTCCAATTCAGATGGGCCAAAGACGAGGTGCATCTGGGGGTAGGACACCCCCTGTAACACCCAGCACAAAGGTATGTATGCTGGCAGAAGCCCTATCAGCTATATTCAGATTTATGTGGCTCGGAAACATGTCTGAGATTTCTGATAAATGTAAAAGTTTACATTTTCCCCAAAAACCCTTTGGTTGCATATTCACTTTATAAATGATAGATATGAATGGGAACTAAAATTTGCTGTAAATTCCAGAAAGCTTTTTAGGTAGCACAATGGTGAAGAACATGAAAAGAAAAACAAATTGTTTACAGTAAGAAAAGTTTTTGTTTGGGCACAAAAGGTCTTGACATTGGAGTAACATCATGACTTAATGAAATACAATACAATATTTGAAATATTGCATATGTTATGACACTAATGGAACAAAGATACCACATATTTGTGTTGGTGGGGGTTGGGGGAGGAGGTGGAATGAAGTCATGTAGTGTTTTAAGTTTGGTTTGGTTCTCTTTAGTCAATGGTTTTTACAAAACAACTTGTCAACCGTGGCTGCGCTGCAGTCATGATGAATAGGAGGGGGGGGGGGGGGCCTTCACATCCCTCTGTACTTGAGAAAGAGGTCAGATGCTGAGGTGCAATGCTAGTCTGTCAAACTGGAGACACTGGTAAGTGGGGTTCCCTCGAGCAGTACTGAGTGTGACAGTTATACCTCTGCTTTGTAATTTTCTTAACACTCACCGTACAGAGAAGTTCAGTATTCATCCAAGATTATCACCTGGATAGGGTTTAAACCAGCTTCTGTTGACTTCCTACCTCTAACCTTTGACACAAATCACTAGAATGACATCTGTTAGTTTACGATCTTAACTATTTGTGTAACTGTGAAAACCTGGATGAAGTTTTCCTCTTGAGTACCCCATTCTTGTGTGTGGGTAGAATATAACTCTCCTTTACCTCCCCGGAATGTCTCCACCAATCGGATCATGAATGGGCTATTGTTTTCAAGATCAAACCATCACATATGATCACCGCCCCTTTTGTCTGATTATTAGGAATTCAAAGTTTGAAAAAAAAGAAGGATCACATTTGACAAACACACAAGTATTCTGATACTTTACCAAGTGATTTTAATGTTTCCCTCTCAGACCCTCACGACGGCCTTCACTCCGACCTCCGTCATCCGTAAAATGCACGAGAGCAAAGCAGAGGCCAAGGCCATGGAGACCAAACCGCCAGGTCCATCAGAAATGAACCAACCGGCCTCGGATGGGCTGCCAAGCACTCCCACCACCCCTTCTCACATTCCCAAGGCCCAAGGTTATCCCTCAGGCCAGCCTGTCCCAGGTGAGATACATGTCTTCTTTTTAAATATGATAACAAATCCTTGAACATATCACCCTTGATTATATTCTTTTCTCTAACTGATATAAAATACCGTTGTGACTGGAATTGCAACATCATCATTAGCAGTTCCGACTTCATGAAGACTCCAAAAGTCCCAAACGATAGAAGCCGTTTTATCCTCCAGACTTTTTTTTTGTAATTGTAAGTTTGTTAATTTATTCAGTTATCAGAAAATATAATATTATTTTGTTCTTGTGTCAGTCATTTTTGAAATCATACTTTCATCTGTTGCATTCCGCTATTTTTTTCCATTTATTTCAGAGGGGATTCATACCCAGGGTGGTTATCCATCTCCAGTGAGGGGTACAGACCAGAGCATTTCAGGACAACAGAGGGTCGGTCCTCCGGCTGGTCATTCAACCCCCCAGCGTGACAGTCAGCCTAACCCCGTCAGTCCCAGACAGACGGAGTTAGGCAGGGGGGACGCTGCGCAAGGGGCAAATGACAGGCGTGTACAAATTAATCAGAAAGAGATCGAGAGTAAGAACTCGCCAAATGTGCCCCCGGATTCGAAAGCCGTCACTGCGAATGGGGACATGCTCGGGTCGAAAAATCTGACCAACCACCAGCCGGGATTTGGTCCTCATTCACCTGGAACGAACCAACAGGTGCCGCCGAGACCCGACATGCTTAACAGAGAGAACAATGAACCCGTTCCCGAACAGAACATGGCAAACAGCCTGGTCCGGCATCCCCTGTTGGGTGGCCTGCAGTCCTACCCGGGTGTTGCCCCATCGTCAGATCAACTCCGTCCTATGCTAAGAATGCCCAACCCGCATCATCAACCTCCTCTACGCCAACAGCAGCCATCCCCGCAAATGATGCCAGGCAGACAGCAGTTTCCCATGATGCATCCCAATCAGAGAATGCCGATGGGGTCACCGATGGGTATGAACCAAGCGGCCCAACAGAACCTGATCAGGGGTATGATGTTCCAGCCGAACATGCCCCCTCCAAGACCTACAGCAGTCAATCCCATGGCTTTACTTGCCATGCAGGTGAGTGTCCTTGTTAACCGCTCTACCACTGTGTAATTTTTCAGTCTTACCAGAAAGGTAATCTTCTACCTCTGAAATCCTAAAATTTACATTATGTTTTTCTTTTCAAAGGCAGGTTTGACATGTCAAGCAAAATTCAATTATTCTATGTTTATCGAACTTTCAAAACCTAACCAGTGGTGTCTCCCTTCATCACATTGAATCATCTACATCACATTGATTGGATTTGAAGTCTAACTATTTGATCCCTTGAAAAAGCTGATGGAAGCAAACTTGTCCCATTTTTCATTGATATTAATACATCTGAAGTAGACGTACAAACAATTTGTCAGTTTAAAAATTGCAAAACCGATGTTTGAATACCATAGCACTGGACAGTTTGCATAACATTTAGCAAGGCTGAATCGATGTCAAACAATAAATATCAAAGCTATAAAAAGCACATCCTGTTTAGTAGACTGAATTTTTATACAACTATTTTATGAAAGTCAATTCTTTTCTACACTTTTTGAACAACCAAAAGAACCCACTATCCTATTCCAATTATTTTTCTAGCAAATGAACCAGCGAGCTGCCATGAGTCAGATGCAAATGCCTCCTCAATCTGCTACCTCACCAACTCAAGGAGGCATGACAAGAGGTATGCTAGCATCACAGTTCACTTCTCAACAGGTGCTTCACCATCCTGGTGCCATGGGCATGCCAATGGTCAATCCAAGAAATCTACACTCTCCTGCTCACCCTCAGATGAACCAGCAAAACAGGGTACCCCTCCATCAGCACGGTATGTCTAACGGTAAGTTTCGAAGCTCAAATATTTTTTCTCTTTCGGTCGCAAGACATAAGGGTTTATGACGTCAAGTGGGAATGTCATCGATAATCATCTCACAGTGTTGAACCCTTAATGCAGCGTATCACATTCTATGGCATGAGTGTTCAGATACACCATCCGATACACACGACCGTCATGTGGGAACAGAAACTAGCTTGTAGCATTCCGATTTGCTAACAGGAGCATCAAGTCCTGACAAATTAATTTACTTGACAAAGCAGAGATTGGACTCATGGACCATCTCCCACATTTTCACTTCACCGTGTTGAGACAAATGTTCTGAAATACTGTTCCACAAAGCACTTGTCCCAACAGTACGAGCATTTTGAATATCCTGTTTCTATTAATAGATAAAAGTTAGGAACTGTTGATACTCTCTGTACGACTGCTTTGAAGCATGATATGATAGTACAGTACGCAGAGCAGTAAATGCCTACCAGCTAGCAATAGGAAATGGTCCCTCCCATCTGTTCATTCACTCAATTAGCTCTACTTGATATATAAGAGTCAGAGCTAATTGCACCCTGCTGGCTGGTTGGGGGAGAAAACTGTGCAAGTGTAGACACAAACAGCGCGCTTGTAACTTGATTGTAGTACCTGACGGTAAGTGATTTAAATTCATGAAGCTCAACCGACTTTTAGTTAATCCTTGGTGAAAATTATGAACTTTTTACTGTTCTTGCAAACAAAACCATGAAGTTCATTCATGAAGGGTTGAAGTCTAAAAGGAAAAAGAAAGTGTTATAGACATGTATTGTTGCCTTTTTGGTTTCGATGATAATCGTAACCTTTGCGTTCATGATGGCGTATGTGTGTATGTATGGGTATGTGTGTGTGAGTGCGTTTCGTTTTGCCCAGCTTGTAACAGGATATCTCAAGAAGGGAAAGTCAGACCAATGTCATATTTAGTGTGTTGAAGTACCACATTACGTACAAGAAGAATTTTGTTTTTGGTGGAGGGCAAAGTTCATTTGGGGTCACCAGGGGTGAAATTGTGAAACCTTGTAAACACAGTATCTCAAGAAGAAAAGTTTGGGCAGACCTCATATTTAATGTGTTGAAGTACCACATTGATTTAAAGAAGCCTAATATTTTTGGTGGAGGTCAAAGGTCATTTGGGGTCATCAGTGGTCAAATTTTGAAAACCTTGTAAACATGACATCGCAATATTGGAAGCTTGGGCAGATCTCATACTTGGTATGAAGGTGTAAAACATTGAGTAAAAAAGAAGCCTATTGATTTTGGTGGAAGTCAAAGGTCATATGGGGACAGCAGGTCAAATCATGAAAGCCTTGCAAACGTGCATACCCTCACTTTACATTACGTCAGATTCATGAAGAAAACTGCTCTTGTTACATCATCGAAACCACAATGCATTTTTGCATTTCTGGTTGCCTGTGTCTCAAAAGTCACAGTAAAGTCCATCATGGCCCATGGAACTATTATCTCCCTGCTCTCCTCCTACCCCAGATATGACAGGGCCCATGGACCACCAGCGGAACTTCCAGATGTTCCAGATGTCGGCAGGACTCCCTCCCAGTACCAACACCCCTTCTGCTGTATCGCCCGAGGCTGGACATAACCCCCTCACCAAGTGGTTTGGCAAGGATCTCTTGAAGCAGTCCCATGCAGCCACTCCACCGGGGGTCCCAGAGGGGCTGAAGGTCCTTTCTGTCGAGGAGCTGGAGAGACAACACCAGCAGACAGTCAGCTGAAAGTCCCCTGGACCCAGGTGCCTTTGAAGTTTATCTCTATATAAATGGTTCATTCCTTGCAAGACCCAGTTGCCCAATTTTCTCTTTCCTATGGAACGAAAATTTTCCACAGCTTTACTCAAACACACTGTCTGTTGAGCAAACCAATGCCAACATTTTATGTGTTGTTATCTTGCTTGCCTCCTTATCTTGAGTCTTTTCTATGTACTTCTTACATTAACTGCAGATAAATCATTTTGGGGAGTAACTGTTTGTCAAAACTTTTGTTATCGAATACAAAAATTCGTCAGACCGAGGTAGTTAGGTGATTAGTACAGCACTTAAAAGAAAAGCCTTGTTACTGCCCAAAGCAAATGTTGTAAAACCCATTGTTTGGGCCTTACAAATCTTTCATAGCAGATGTACCTGGATCTAACCTAATTAGCACATACTATTCTGGACTGGTGTGATTAGGTTTAGTACCTGACCTGTTTACACCATTGCATGTAACAAAGATAGACAAATAACACAGAATTGTGGGTGAAACTATTTCAGTAAAATATAAATGGATCTAATGGGAGAGAGTTCAGAAGAATTTTTTAATAAAAGTAATGAATTGGGAACCAACCTATTTTAAAAATGTCTGTGCCCCATAAACTTTTATAGGGCCCCAGTCAAAACATTGTGAAATTTGTCCTTCTAGATCAATTTCTTTTTTCCTAAGTTTCCACTTTCAGTTTTGACTGTGAAATGCTGTCCTTTTCAAAACAATTCTTGTCCCTCTTTGTCTTCTAATATGGATGTATCTAGAAATTAGAGGTGCCTTCTTCTTCATTTATGGTTTGACATCCAATAAATTGGGTATATATTCATTTGAATGTTTAGTCACCTGTTGTGAATGACAAAGAAAATTCATCACCACTTCCTATATTTTTTTTCTCTTTTTTGGTAGAATAAGTACTAAAAAGGTCAAAACTGTCATAATGTGACCCTTTAAGTAAAGGGAATGTACAAACAAGGTAAAATATTAAACTTTGTGAAGGGTACAAGTTTGTGTTTCCACTGTTGTGATATAGATGTCGATGTATAAAAAAAGAACGTGTGTTTCTGTATAATATGTAGGCCAATATTTGTTTTTTCTTCTTCTCCTTTTCTCTCTACGTTTTAACGTATTCACATATTTTTTTGCCTTTAGTTTTTTCCAAGCTTACAGGTTGACGTAGCACTACAAGGATATGCAAAATTTTACTGATAAACCTTCGTTAGATATTTCATACTTGGCTGTCTAATTTGGATGCCTTTTATAGGAAGTAAATTGTGTTTTTGAATATCTCTGACACTAATTTTAAATTTCAGCTATTTTTCTTTGGTACCTTTTCTCTTCTCGTTATAAGAGTTCTGTTTCGATTGGACTTTACTTAACTTGCTGAGGAAGGCATCATTCCAGCTTGCCTCTCACAAGGGTAGATATTTACTTGGGAAGTTGATGTGTGATGAAATGTATGTATGTATGTATTTTAGATCCTCCTGCAAGCAGGAACTTGTGAAGAAGCCTCATTGGCTTATCAAAGCCGCAAGCTGACCGAAGTCAGTCTCTTACATTCATATTTAACGTCCAGGATTATGAATTGTCAGTTGTCAACAACTCTGTAACTGGACGACATACATTAATCTTGGAGTGACTCGAACCGGGGACCTTATGATTGGAAGGCACCGGGGTTGACCACTGAGCTAACACTCCACTAGGGTAGGGTAGGGTAGGGACCCACTCCATGTAGGATAGGATTAATCAAGGACTAGAGGCAGAGGTGTTTGGATCGGTTACCTGGATACAGTCAGTGCTATGAAGATATTACATCATTGTTTATCGTCTGCTAGAACTAGGTTTGGTGTGATGAGTTACCTACATACCAATACTCAGTACAATGAAATGTTACATCATTGATAAAATGCCACATAGGTACAGTCATAGCTATGAGAGTGTTACATGATACATCATTGTTTATCACAGATTAGATGTACTTTTGGCTTGATCAGTTACCAATGTACCGGTAGTCATTACCATCAATAGGTTAGATAATCGTTGATCAATTGCTAGAACTAGGTTTCGAACAATCGTGAGTAGGTTTTGCTTGATCAGTTACCAACGTACCGGAAGTCATTACCATCAATAGGATACATAATCATTGATCAATTGCTAGAACTAGGTTTCGAACAACAGTGAGTAGGTTTGGCTTGATCAGTTACCAAAGTACCGGTAGTCATTACCATCAATAGGTTACATAATCATTGATCAATTGCTACAACTAGGTTTTGAACAATCGTGAGTAGGTTTGGCTTGATCAGTTACCAAGGTCCCCGTAGTCATTACCATCAATAGGTTACATAATCATTCATCAATTGCTAGAACTAGGTTTCAAACAATCGTGAGTAGATCAGTTACCAAGGTACGGGTAGCCATAACATCAATAGGTTACATAATCATTGATTAATTGCTACAACTAGGTTTCGAACAATCGTAAGTAGGTTTGGCTTGATCAGTTACCAAGGTCCCCGTAGTCTTTACCATCAAAAGGTTACGTAATCATTCATCAATTGCTAATAATTGATCATCTAAAGCATGAGATGGTTTCGATAGATTCACCACACGATCAGTAATCTTCATTCATCTTTGGTCAACCTTACTTTGTTTTTTGAAAGTCATCAACTGGGTTTCAATAGAACTGTTTTCTTCGGCCTGTCTCTGGAAATGAAATCGATGATTCAGCTGACGTAGTCTGATGCTGTTTCATAAACTAAGGAAGCTTTAACTGGATCATTGTACTGATGGTGTGTAGGAGTGACATTTCTGACTATATCAGGATCAGTAGTTGGTAGATTTGGTAATATTGATTATGAAGATCACTAACGATCAGACACAGAATCCTGCTGGAATGTGGGTTTGAATGCCTAGGGTGTGCATAAGAGTGATATTTGGACTATAAGAAATGTGTTGAGGTAATCCACCTTAGGCATGAAGTTAAGTTATGTTTATAATATAGTGTAGCATTGTCATGGAGCTGTACTACATGAAACGGCCAGTGGATAGGTCATAGGTTAAATCAGGTCAATCGAGGAAAGAAACGAAGATAGTCTCTGGACCAGGCCTGTGGGGAATGTGAGCAGTCAAAGGGGGCGGGGGGTGGGGGTAAGTAGCCCAGGGTACTTTGTGAAAAATGGAAAGACCAAATCTTGTTTAAAGTGTACAAAGATACCTTCTGTCGTTTGTTTAATTTACTTCGGTTGAAAGTGAACAAGCCTATAATTATACCTCTCAGTGTTTCTTTAAAGTTCATGTTGACTTTGTATGAAATGCACCCTGTAAAGTGGACCAATATGTACCACCTTCCTTCAAAACTGTTGATCTCATGTAGTCTTTGGACACCACTACAACAGTTTTTACCAACTGTTATTCGATTCCTTCTCCTTTGTTTTTATTTTTTGGGGGAAATCTAGTTCATTGATATTATTGCTGGTCTTTTTAGTTCCACGAGATAAGGAAAAAGCGACTGCAAAATGTTTTGGTGTTCAATTCATGTAAATAAAATCTTGATGTATGGTTCTGTTTATAGTTCTCCTGTCTAACTTTTCCCCATGCGGCCTAAATGTTTACTCAGTTATCAACCTGTTTGCCCTCGATAGAAAGTGTGAAGAGGCCATTTCCTTTTCTTTCTCTCCCCCCCCCCCCCTCTCTCACCAATTTTTTTGACATTGATGTTCTTGTAAAAAGTTGTACATTTCTGAAAATAATGCTTCCTTACAGATCCGTAGCATTTGATGTCATATTGAGGTATCCACCCTCGCTTGGTTCTCGCTTTTCCTTTGCTCATATTTTCTTTCAGTCGAATGACTACCCAAAAAAAAAAGCAAACTTCAAACAATTTTTTTTTTTATGTCGGTGAAGAACTATTCAATTGGATTTTGTTGTTCTTTGTTGTGTAAAAAGTGTACAAGAAGAAGAAGAAGAAGAAGAAAGTTAAAAAAGTGTAAATAACAAAGAAATCTTTAAGTTGTATGTATGAAAATGTAGTTGTTCCGTTGCTTAAAAAGGTACGTTGTAAATAATTTTGTCCTGTGGAGAAAATGGACTATTCCTTGCAATTGATTAATTTTTGGTTTCATTAGTATGATTCAGAAAAAAAGAAAGAACAAGAAGAAGAAATAAGGGGGGAACAAAAAGAATTTAGCTCCGAGAATAAATTTTCCAGTCTTGCAGTTGTTCCAAAGAATTTTAATTTTAAAAGATCATGACGATATTTGCTTAGAGAATTAATTTGCGGCTGTTAAGTTTGTTAAGATCTTCGGTCGATTTGACTGTACAGTTGTCTGAGTTCTTCAGTGAATATTCACGTTGTTTTCCGTTATTCGTTTGTATACCACTGTCGCACAAAACCGGCTCTTGCTTATCAATTGGAGGAAACCTTATCCAAGGAAAGTTTTAAAAATAGATTTTTTGTTTAACATCGATCTGAAACTTGGGATATGTTCTGCTACACCAGGTTAACATTTTAGTGCTAGACAAGATCTTGTTTACGGATGGACAAAGGATTTACTCTGTGGAAGATGAAAAATGATTCCGTCTCATTTTTGGCTTAGATTCCAGCAGTTTGTCTCGTTGGACTTGTAACAGCATGTTAAAGGTCACGAGTCGTGTTCCTGTCAAACAAAGTCAGACTTTTGCACTGTGCATGGCTTGTTTGGTATGAATAGAATGCATTTTTTTTAAGCGCTTGGTATGAATCGAGTTTATTTCCAAGTCTAAAGTTAATTATGTACTACTTCTTTATCGCATTACCATTTTAGTTCATATTTTCATAATAATATCCCATAAGTCTCTCTCTGGAAGAGACGATCAGTCATCAGGACAGAATTATTTTGAAAGTTTGAAAGTTGGTACTTCATCTCGACACGTGAAACTTTTGTTTCCAGTATTAGCCACTAATATATTGTCCATGTTGTTTCTCCTATAGTATAGGGGAACATTAAAATGCTACTGACATGCTTATAACATGGTGCTTGCAAATCAGCTACTTAGACTATTTTCTATTAATTCTAGTACCACTGTGTGCTTGTCCTATTATAGCTTGCATTGTTAGCAATCGTAGAAATGTTTGGAAACTTTATCTAATGTTTGTCTTAACTGGGAGACTTCATCTACTAGGATATTCATACTGTCACTACCAGTGCTTTTAAGTATGTTATGAGAGTACCATTGTCATTTTATTGGGTGTTTTAGATAAACGATAATGCCAATAAATGCAGAATGTTCTTTCTCTTTCACAAAGGAAAGATGCAAAAGGAATCATTTGTTTTTTTCGCTGATGAAGTCACTTTTTCCTTCTGATTTTACGAGGTGAAGTCTTCAAAGTTACGAGTATCTTTAGCCTAGTGTGTTATTAGAACTTGAAGTCCTCAGGTTCTGTAATAATTGTCAGCAAAGCGTTTTGTTTCTGCCAATTTAAGTTTGTTTCCATTTCCATTTCAAATAAAATTTTGCCAGTCTATGTCGGTAATGTCATAAATTTCTATCCTCACTTTGATTAAAAATTTAGATAAGTTACTGTTATTAAAAGTGTCATTAGTATTCATCCCAACACCCCCCCCCCCCAAACACATAAACACACACTTCCACCACCCCCACAGTTTGGCCTGTGAAATTGTTTAGCAGAGAAAAAGTTTCCCAAAGAATCAGACTCTCAAATACTCTCAAAAATTGATTAGCGTTGAATAATTAAGTCAAATGGCTCAGTGAGAGACACTGCCTATGGTGGAAGATGAAATTATCAACCATAGATTGTACAAGTGACCATTGGTTGAAGTTCTAGCCTATCTGGGGACAATATTGATGACCTAAGAGAATAGTCATCAATTTATATTTATTGAGTATGGTTTAAGCAGGATATCAGCTTTGTATTGTTATGGCATATTTAATTATTTCATTGACTGTTTCTTTATAAGCAGGTCTGCTGTAGTTTATATATGTTATCTGTAGAAGCCTCCTGTTCCTCATCCACCCCCTCCCCAACCCCCTCACTCTCCTCAGCCAAGCACCATGGGTATTCTTCATCTACATGTTGAGATCTCTTTTCCAAATTTAACCATAATTTACACATTTGGTGCTTAAGTTGTAATCAACTTTTCCTGTCTGTTGTGGGAAAGGGACAGATTCGGGAACTTTAAATGTCAGATTAGTTCAGGCCAAGACTTCTGGGGAAGCTATCCATAAGGTTGTATAATTTTACCATTAGTTTGCAAGCTCATATTGTGAAGAAGAATAGACCTTTTTTTTTTTGGAAGGACAGGGGAGGTGTGGAGGGGAAAGTGGGGGGGGGGAGTGTTCTTTTAATTGGCACCCTTTTGTCGTGGTTGGTCATAGACTTAAGTCGTCACTATATCAAGTAGCGTTCGCTGTCTTTGTGTAAGATTTAAATTAACATCTGTGACCGAAGGTTTCTGTAATTTTTTGTGCTGCTTGATTGTATTAGTGGTTCATTCAATATTTGTTAAGACATCTCGAACATTTGTGTTTATTCACTAAAATGAGCTTTTCCTTCCCTTCGTTTGATGTTAGCAAAAGCCGAAAGCCTTGGTGTACAGAAAAAAGAAAGAAAGGAGAACTCGAGAAGGAGCTATGATGAGTATTACAATGAAGTATAAAAGTGACATTTCTTCGACAATAAAACGTTTCGAAATGAAAGATACTTGTTTTTATTTACTGTCTGTTGTTAGTGTGTCTCTAGCAGTTCTATGTAAGATTAGCCCTGTAACTTTGCTACCTCCTGGAGGTGGGAGTGGGTGAAGGGGTAACAAGAGGGGTTGTGCAGAAATTACCCTAAGGGGGGGGGGGAGTGGTAAGTGGTGCAGGGATATCGATGAATAAAACTGCTTAAAATTGGGTCATGGCTAAATCATGACCTTTGACATTTCTTCATTTTCTTGTTACGTGAAATAGCTCATTGAACTAAATGTCTCTTGGTGGTCTGTCTAAGTTTTGAACACTTTCCTTAACCCCTCGCACGTGGCTTTGCATCAATTTCACAATATTGTACTGCAATGTAATATCAATATTTACCATTCAACTGCTTATCTATACAGACTTTCCAACATTGAGGAAAATTTATGAGTGTGATCAGCGGCAGTGGGGGAGGGGTCTAAGGGGAGGGGGTGTCCCCCTCCTCTTTGGAAACATTTTCG
>JAIPMN010009971.1:0-16100 GCA_020650975.1 Apostichopus californicus
GTCCAGGGGGATTTTGTCCAGGGGGATTTTGGCTCGGGGGGATTTTGGCTCGGGGGGATTTTGTCCGGGGGGGTTTTGTCCTGGGGGATTTTGTCCGGGGGGATTTTGTCCTAGAACCTCCATCATGAACAGCCATACGGGTCTGGATATTCCTGAAATGTAGTCGAAACAGGGTAGGCATATGAACATTCAGAAGTCATTCACATGCTCTGAGATCATTTCTCATGTTTTTGCTTTGTCGTGACTCCTGCTTCAAGGTGTCCTGAGTATTACAGGGTATTACACAAAGTCATTGCCCACAAAACCATGAGTATGAAGTATTGAATTCAATGGATTTTAAGTATTTCTAGAAGTTTATGCTCTTACATATATGCTATGATGATGCTATGATGGATGGTTTGTTTTCAAATAAAAAGAACAAGTTAAAACCATGATATAAACACAATCATTTCACATACTGAGAGGTGCCTTGTACTCACTGCATTGGTCAGGAGAGAAAACCCATATGTTACCTTCATGCTTAAAGTTAAGTCTCTATTTTTCCATTTCTTCTTTGTTTTAAGTTGTTTGCTTGTAACCCTATCAAGAACATTGTTTCCCAGAAGACATACTGTGTTTATGCTTCTAGTTGGCAACACCTCTCACTTTTAGTCAGATACCCCCCCCCCCCCCTCAACCTCCACCCTAAAGTACTACAAAGTGCTGACTGACAGATGGTGGTTCCCAGTGTAAGCTACTATAGAATAACAATACTTGTCCATACTTTTGGGGGTATTTTGGCACAGAGATTAGTCAAACTTTTGGCTTTAAAGGAAGTCGGTATAGGCCCCAAATAATATAGCAAGCTTTAATTGCTAGAAGTTTTCAAAAAGTACTTTCAAGGAGGTCTTTACTCTCCAAATTGTTTTGAGAAATTGTTAAGGAACACACAAGATAACTGAATGTCCCAGTTAGGAAATTTCCTCGAAGGTTGTAAAAATGTTGACCAAAGTTGACCATATTTGAATATCTAGCATATTTGTGGCCAATAAAGCATACCTTTAAGAGGAACCCACCTGGAATTAGTGATTTACTTGAAACCCTATCAATGCATATCTACTTTCTTTAACGGGCCTCTCTAAAAAATTGCACAAAAAATATTTTGATATATTAACATTTTCCTTGCAAGAATATAAACAAATTCCAAGATACCTTTACATAGCCACAGGAACAGTGATTCCTTTTTGTGTGTTTATTATGCTGTCCCCAATTTCCACCCCACTCCTTTGTCACATATTACTGGACACTGCCTTGATATACCATTCTATGTGAGATCATACTCACCTTCTACATATTATTACAAACACACTCACTATGCACAACATAAACTATACAGTATGTGGATATGAATCCAATTATTCATAAAGTACCTGCACTTTTTGAGGTAATGTTCCTCTACAGACTTACATATGCTGTGTTCACCATTGTTCCATTTTCCAGTTTCAGCATTAAACACTTCTGGGGTGGTACAGTGCCGTAAAATGGACAAAATTTAGACAGATCTAAATATCTGATTCAGTGACTAATGCATGTCCTTAATGGAAAACTGGGGAACACCGAATAGCAAATAATAAGTGGAAGAAATTATGGAGAACATTACACAAGATGCACATTATTCATGATAACTTTATCTGGGGCGGTGAGTTGCAAAGTTAAGCACAATTGGATTACAAGTGCAAAAAATTAAAAATGGGTTTATTTTCAGTCATCTAATGGTACTTATGAACACTTAGGCTTTACAAGAGGTGCTCAAAATCATCCATTGTGAGCTCAGCCATGCCAACATGCTGTAATATTTGCATAGTTCACCAATATGCACAACTTTGTAGTTTCTGATTAGAAACGTATGCCTATGTACATGTGTAATAAAAATTTCTTTTCTGTTTAAACTTTAATATTGGCCTACAGAGCAGGTCCACTTACTACAGACATTTCCATACACATGGCTTATGGTGGATAACCAGTTTGCTAAAACTGTTCTTCTCTTTATATATTAGTTATCTGTTCCAGTAGTTCCAAAGTATGAGATGGCACCATCCAAACATGTTTCCTTTTCACATTTTGTTGTTGTTGTTTAATCTGAAAGTACTTTGCCGAGCTAACAATTCATTTGGAGTCTTTCATTGGAACACCAGTGGATGGTCTATAATGAAGTCATGATTACTTTAAGATTACCCCTACCATTTACATTTGCTGTGTAGAGTGATGGACACTAAAAAGCGAGATTATTACAGAGAAAATTCCTATGTAGACAATGTGAGGAAATTCAACGAGAGCTTTGCCACTGCAAACTCCTGTATTGCCTCTTGTTACAAGTCTCATTATGGTGCCTCATACTTGACCTTCTTGGAAACTGTTTGGCTGTATGATATCTGTTGATGGAATTGAACCACCTGCTGAATGAATTCTGCATCACCAGAACAGATTATATAATCGCCTAACAATTTCCAAAAAGAAAGAAATCAATTTGGTCTATGTTACTCACACCTGGAATTTTAAAACTGAAGTCCAATTTTGGAGTTGAATGTCAAAAAACCAAATCATCCCTCAATACAATTGACACGCATAGGGAATGAAACTTTGGAGAACCATCAGCAGGGGGATGAATGTATGAATGTGATGAATCAGTCATGGAAGTGGAGTAATCTCCACTTTATGGAATAAACATTGCATCCCACACAGCCCACAGATTTTAGATTTTGAGAAGACTTCATCAGGGGAAGAATAATCTTGTGCTACCTGTAAAAATGTTTTTTTGCAGACAATGTTATTTATGGGCAATCACAAATTTGTAACGAATATTATAACATGTAGGCCTATTTAACAGTGGCGGAGCTATGGGTATTGGTCGGGGGGGTGGGCGAGAATGGTCTGTAGGGGCGTTTTCGACACTATCTAAGCGGAGCGCCACCACAGGTTGGCGCGGAGCGTACAGAAACTTTTTGAGTAAAGATACTCCCTAGATCGCTGGAAATGACCCTTTCCGGGCCTTGCTAATTTGCAGATAAACGAAGAATAAATAGGTGTCATCGCCATTTGTGACAACTCGGAAGTTTATATGGGTGTTCCGCCGTTAGAGCATTTTGTCAGAAATTTACACCAACAAAATGTGACAAGTCTCAGTAGGTATATAAGAGCGTGATAAAAAAAGTCAATAATCGCGAATAAGTAAAAAGTGGTAAAAAGCTGAAAAGGGTGCCAGCAGTCCATTTGAGTAACCAGTCAGGGGGGGCATCCGCTCCACTGACTGTATGGACGCTCCGCCACTGCTATTGAAGTTCAATGAGTTTACACAGTTGGAGACCATTACATTTCTACATCTCGAAAAGACCATTGTTTGTCTTCGAATCTAGCCTAAATACAATATTTCTGAAATACCATGGGGAAATAAGAATAATTAATATCCTCTTGTTTGAACAAACATAGGACTGGAGAAGAAACGTTACATAGCCTAGACCTACCTGCCTGGAAGATCCACACGAATCTTCAACACGTCCAGCATAATGAGTTTCGTTTTCAGATAATTAGGTCCAGGTGCCTAACGAGCTGTAATTGTAAACGATAACATTAAGGGTTAGGCCTTTGCCTAATTTAGTACTTAGGGCCTAGCCTACTCCAGTCTTAATCTCACGTCTCAATGTCTTCTTTGAACTTGTGGACGAACATATGGACGAAATGTCAAGTAACGCAATAACTTAGGCCGTAATTATTCTGTGCAAATCCGACCACTGTTAGTACTTAGTATTACTCAGCAGTCACCTGGCACACATGCATTGCGTTCATATTAAAATAGGAACTGAAGGCTTCACTTTGGTTGTTAAACATAAAAAAGTGACTTGGTACTAATTTAGAATCCGTACCATTCGACTACCTGACAGGCTTAAAGAGGGCGCTCTTTTTGATGGGGTAAGCGTTGTTAAATGGGGCTTGGATATTTTGGGGGACTAAAAGAGTTTGGCGGTTTTAATGAAAATAGTACAGTAGCTTCAGCTGAGCGTGCTTGAATCCCTTCATTGTACCCATTTAACATCCCCCACACCTTCAACGGTAATTCTCTCTATTCTTTCTGTATTTCTCACTAGTTTGCTCGGATGAGACCTACACATCTATGAAGAGAAGAGAGAACATCATTAATAACATGAGAAACACATAACAGTAATTGAACCCGGGATGCATGGATACGAATTAATATACAACACCTAATTATATTCCGGCCATTTGATTGGTCAATTGCTCGTCGATTGCATGCAAAATCCGCTCTATTGCACGCTATGAAATAGAACCATGCGTTATACTTTATTGATAGCACTTTTTTTCAATGGTAAGAGAGCAGAGAAACCTGTCCGTTCAAAACAATCTGTTGCATGAGTGCATTTTACATCCAATTATATCCAAATTTGAAGGTGTTGTATAAAACAAATAATGAATGGTTTCCATTCGTGCAATAGTGCAAATATTTCATTCGTTGAATGGAACATTCCATCTTTCAACTCATGAAATATTTGCACTATTGCACTCATAACCATTCATTATTTGTATAATAGCGCATACTCCTAACCGATCAGGCTGAGACCCGGATGAAGATTTGGCGTTTGGAAGAAAAATTGAAACCTTAACTTTTCCTTTATTACCATATTTGCATATTCATTACCATGTAACAAAAGCGAAATAATGAATATGAAATACGTTCATGAATATATAATGAATATGTAATATATAACATGAATATTTAACACAATTAAGAGCAAAGAATGAATATGTAATAACTTACGATCAATAAACATTCTTATTGACAACTAATTCCATTGAAACGTCTTCTTTTGTGATGGTCTACTGCAGTAAGACTTAATCAGATGCTTATACCCTAATAATCCTATCTTGTAGCAGCTCTGTTTAAAGACACACCTTAGTGTTAAAGTTCTAGCCAAGTTCCTATAAGTAATAAAATGGCAAAAGTTCCATCCACCTCTTGGAATCCAAATTATAGTCGTTCAATAGCAAATACAACCAAGCCAATGACATATGACAGACTCCACGAAGATGTATTGAAAGACAAGCTGACGACTTTAACTTGGTTAATGTCCAAGGGAATGATTATGAAACACCCTGAATGCTCCACCTGTGGTGGCAACATGAAGTTGGAAGCCATCTCTGGGCAAAAGGCAACGAGTGACGGCTACTGGTAATAACAATTTGTCTTCATACGTTCTTTATCATAATTCCAGAGAGATGTCACCCTTGATAGTTATTTTTGTTAATCCATATCCCGCTTACTATCTCTCTCCCACATTCATGTAATCACTCCCAATCTCCACCTCCCGTTCTTCTATCTCCTAACCCTATTCCTTGCCCCTAGCCCTACTTCCTAACCCATAACGCTATTCCCTGCCCCTAGTTCCTAACCCTATTCCCTACTTCCTAACCCTAATTCCTGACCCCTAACCCTACTTCCTAATTCTAACCCCTAACCCTATTCCCTACTTCCTAACCCTACTTCCTAACCCTAATTCCTAACGTCTAACCCTATTATTTGCCCCCTATAGACCTTCTTCCTAACCTCTATTTAATTATGTTAATATCTCTCTTCACCTACATAGATGGAGATGTCGTTCTAGTGAACCAATGGTGCACCAATGCACCATGTCCGTAAGGAAAAACTCCTGGTTCGAGAAGGCTAACCTCACTATTAAAGAGCTCCTCCAATTCACGTACTGGTGGAGTCGCAAAGTACCCCAGGATTTCATTGAGCACGAGCTGGGGTTTTCTAACATGTGTGGACTGGTGTTATTTTGCCAGAGAGGTCTGCGAAGCCGTAGCAATGAACACCAGTTCACAGATAGGTGGAAGCGGCATCCATGTAGAGATAGACGAAAGCAAGCTTGGAAAACGGAAGTATAATAGGGGAAGAATCCAAGACGGACAGTAGGTTTTTGGAGGCAGAGAGGTGGAAGACAGGGGCAAAATGTTTATGGTGCCAGTTGAGAAAAGGGATGAGACCACCCTTTTTACACTCATAAAGAAATGGATAAGGCCAGGTTCAATCATCCACAGCGACTGCTGGAAGGCCTATGATTGCCTGAGTAAAGAGGGGTATACTCATCTGAAGGTCAATCATTCTGTTGAATTCGTCAATGCAGAAACAGGAGCATGTACAAACCACATTGAGAATGAATGGCTGCGCGCTAAAAAAAGTTTACCAGTATATGGAACGAAACATTCACATATGAATGGCTACTTGGCAGAACATTTGTGGCGTTCTAAAGTAAAGCATGAAGGTCAGGACCATTTCATTCAGTTCCTGTATTCCGTTTCTTCAGTTTACAATAGCACGTGGCACAGTCCGTCCGTTCAGAAGCCCGTTTAGGAACCCTTTAATTCATTTGGCTCATTTGGAACTCTACCCCTTTAATTCATTCAAGCGAATCATTCACGCGACACACCTATTCACTGACTGTTATTCTATTGATTTGGGAGGCCGTTATTGACAGAAACCAAGCCGATGCGAGCACACACGTTCAGCCTGATATTTATACAGTTGTTATTCTGCCGATTCAAAATAATTAAGCTTTCCCATTCATATGGTACGGATTCTAAAGTTAGGCCAGTGACTTTAAGTATAGGGCTTGGCTATTACTAACGTAATGCCTTGTAGTTGTACACCACTGAAACAAGGGTCGGAATAAGTTTACGAAGGGCGCATACATGTTGTTTATCCAGGAAATGCCTGCGATTGGCTGAAACCCTAAAGCTAGAACAGCTAAAGCTACAATCCCTTGCTGCAAAGCACTACTTAAATCTCCACATGGCCTAGCCAATATGCCTTATTGCATTCCCTTATGAGAAACGTTACTTTCCTCTCCTGAAAAACGTTATTTTCTCCCATGTTGTTAGAGGAGGAAACTGAGGTTTCTCAAGAGAGGGAACTAACGGGTCCGGAAACTAACGGCCCCCATTGCGCTACATTGCTTTTAGTGCACAGTGCACAGCGTGTTCATAACGTTATTCAGGCCTAACCAGTGTAAGTCAAAAAATAATAGGCCTGATTGTACTACAGTAACTAGCCTATGTAACACCGAGTAGAGTGATACAATATCGTTCTCGCAAATGTTACGTACCGATCGGGTTCTTCTGGTTCCATGACTTTCTCTCTTATGCATATCCTTGCTGTTTATTTTCGCGGAGCTACGAATTTTCTTGGGTTTTTAAAGCATCGTATGCAATGAGATATGGCGTAACTGTCCCTTCGCGCAGTACGTACATCTCCTCAGCTGATTTTTGTTTACTGTTTACCTTGCTATTCAAAGTACCTTGTCCGTTATACATATTCACAAGGTTCCTATAAGTGGGAGGAGTCTATCGAAGTCAAAGATTCAAAATATGAAAATCAGAAAATATCATATTTTTTGCACTTTTCGGGAATAGTTTGAGTTGAAACTTTACAGTTAGCTTAGTTTACGTCATTGGTATAGTATCCTAGTATTTGAAAATCTCGAGAATCAACGCAAATTGCTGCTTTAATTAACGGAATCCCCCGTGTTTAGCAATAGCCTAACTTCAGTGACTGGACAAAAGCTATTCCGCATTCTCATGGAATAGTCCATCTACAAATTTAAGGAACTTCGTTGCCGTACATACCAGAAAAAATTCACATAACCGACCTTATTATTGTATTAATACGATACCTTTAGTAATTATTTGACTTCATTATGACGCTTCATATAATAGGGAAAGATTGAAAAAAAGTTTGTAATCTTCTGAAACAATAACAAAACCTAAATGGTACAAACTCATGAATATTCATTTTAATTTTTTTTTTCGGTAGCGTTAAAAACAGGGACAAAACAATAATATCAAGATATTAGCGAAAAACCCGTCTCAAAAATAAGCACAGCTATATAATATAATTTAAAAAAATCGTTAGATAGGTATCCACGATGATTTTGATGGAATCTGTTGCTTTTTACACCTATGTCTTTGCAATGTTCACATGCAATATGTTGTTATGAACAAGCTCAAGGTATATAAACTCACTGGTCACTCAAGAGAATTGTATACAATGGATAACCAAAATTTTATAAATCGAACGTCGGCTACTTGTTTGCGTTTGCTGATGTCACTTCTGCAACGAAGCAACTTCAACCACACTTTCGTGTGGCAGATACTTCAGTCAAGGTTTACCTCGACACTCAGGAGTCATCTACACCAAATCAACTTTGACTTCACCTTCGCCTGGCAATTACATCAGTCAAGGATTACCTTGACACTCAGGAGTCATCCACAACAAACCAACCTTAACATCACCTTCGCGTGGCAATTACATCAGTCAAGGTTTACCTTGACACTCAGGAGTCATCCACAACAAACCAACTCAACTTCACCTTCGCGTGGCAGTTACATCAGTCAAGGTTTACCTTGACACCCAGGAATCATCCTGTGTCGTTACTTATGAAAGGCTTTAAGAAAAGTCTAACCTCTCCATTTTGGGTGAAAGTGTTCCGCCTTGGTATTTTTTATTTCTTTTCTTCGCATCATGGTTCTTGGAGTATACCATTATCTCGCTTCAGTTTTTGTTGTTCTTTTTTGCTCTGGAATGAATCATATATTGTGACTCTTGCTTTTCATTTAGAAATTAATAAATACTCCATATTCATCAAAGACAAATATATAGTTAATTAAAGTACCTTGTTATTTCAAAGGCATGCCCCCCCCATATTTTAGGTGGGGATATAGTATCTAATACACCCCCCCCCCAATATTTGGTGGCATAGTTTTTTATTGTGTGTGGCTATATATAGAGTAATGCGTGAGATGTTTTATCCATTATACTTGGCGGTGGCTAAAACTTCATCCAACACATACTGCATGAGGTAAATGACACTTCGTGGTCGTTTCTGTGACCTGTGGCCGTATAGCAAGTTGTCACTCATGATTATTATCATGTCTGTACTCTTGTGTATGAGTGTAAGTACGTACAATTTAACAGGGGCGTCAATCCGTGAAACGTGGGGGGGGGGGGACGTAATCGATTCGAGTATTCCGGCCGTATAAGTACTATCTAAGCGGAGCGCCACCATCGGTTGGCGCGCAGCGTACCAAGAAAATGTCAGATTTCAAAACCTGCCAGATCGCTGGAGATGGCACTTGCCAGGCTGGATAGCAGCCATCTAGTTGCGTGATTTCGGGAGAAAATTTACAAATTCGTCACTCAGGAAATCTGCAATAAAGTTCATGCGACCTTCATTTTTTGTGGATTATTTTTTTTATTGTAGTGATTCCAATTGACATGAACATTAGAACCCAGTGCAAGTTGACAAATGTTGCGGCGAACTGGAACCCCAGCACCATTTTGCCCTTTGTTTCAGGATAAAATACCCCTCATTTGTTCAAACCCATGGCAACTAACAATCTGTGAATAAATATACTTCGAAATCAGAGTTGTCAACAAGTCCCTAGCTGCAAGTCTCAAGTCAAGTCTCAAGTCTTTACCAGCAAGTCTCAAGTCAAGTCTCAAGTCACCTTGAAAATTTTGAGCGAGTCTCAAGTCAAGTCTCAAGTCTTTGGAGGTCGAGTCTCGAGTCAAGTCTCAAGTCCCTATGAGCAAGTCCCAAGTCAAGTCTCAAGTCTTTGAAGTTTGAATACAATGATGCAGGCTACGAATAATGTAACAGTGTTCCAGGAAACTGAGGAAAGCAAATAAAAGTTATTGTTACAATTGAATACATGTGTCTCCTAACTTTATTGTGTCTTGAAAGTTTTCCGCACAGAAATGCATGCAGCTATATTCTACCTGACTGCCCGATATTCTTCAAAGCTATTTCGAATGCAGGTAAGAACTTCAGGTTTGACATAATTAAATAATCAGGAACAAGTACATGAATTCTTATTTCTTTGACAACATTCATTTGAACTGGCAATCATTACTGTTACTTCCTGTTTTCTACTGCACATACTTTTGGAAGAGGAATCCAGAAATTACTCAAATCAGTAAACCGGAAGCTAAATTTCGAAAGTCTGCTCGCCCTGGAAATAAAGATATTGTAACGGAAATATATCCCTTTAAGTAATTTGTTAGTGTAATATTATCGTCATAGGATTGAGCGTTCCCTCAGTTCTACCCGTCGATGGCCCCCAGAAGTCTGTAATTGTATCTCTCCCAAAATATGTGTAGAGCCGTTGCGAGTTGCAGGTGGGGACAGCCAATGAAAATCTTACCCCTGTTTTGTTTGTAAACTTTGTTGAATCAGTACCCGAGTTTGGAGATGTTTCCCCTTGTTAGTGGTAGCGCAGATTGTTTAATTAGTTGAGCTCACCACGCTCACGAGGTATTCCGAGATTGGCCTTTGACAGAGAAAGCACTGAGTTTCTGTAAGTTGCTACCACTTAACTGGTATATTTGTTCTATCACACGATTATGTGCTTGGCATGACTTCTAGGTTTAATTGTTTGTCTAAGGAAAGGTAAAATCGGGTATCTTTGGGGTGACGGGGGATATTGTTCGTACACCTAGGAAATTCTAAGAAACTATCGTTGCGCTAAGTGCATTTAAGTGACAAGAAACGAGGGTGTATTTTTAAGAGACATCATATTTGTGTCACTTTCTATAGGGGTTCGATAATTGTAATTTCGACTTCACTATAGGGGCTCACAAACGCTAGACCATATGCTTCATGTGGGCGTATGTCTTGTATATATCTTTTATGTTTTCTTAATCAAAGCAAGTAGTGAGAGAGAGTAATGTTAACATTCATCTGTACATAACCCTTCATCTGTACATACATTCACCCACGTACTGGTTCGGTTGTGATTCGAAAAGAGATGTTTTATTTAGTTATCTAAAATCTTTAAGTCTTTAAGCCTGTCGTTGGGTGAGTCCCAACAAAATATCTTGTAGGCCTCCACGAGTTAGTGTAACTGCGTAACTGCGTAAGTGCGTAATTGCGTAGCTACGTAAGTGCGTAGTTGCGTAAGTGCGTAACTACCTAGCTGCGTAAGTGCGTAAGTGCGTAACTGCGTAACTGCGTAGCTACCTAGCTGCGTAAGTGCGTAACTGCGTAGCTACCTAACTGCGTAAGTGCATAAGTGCGTTACTGCGTAACTGCGTAATTGCGTAACTTCCTAAGTGCATAACTGCGTAACTGTGTTACCGCCTATGTGTGCAGACAATTGCTGTACCATTTCTATTAACTGTTTATCAAAGTCTCTGTAAAGTCTGTCAATGCCGCAATCTGTGGTAAGTTCATATGCCAGTGAATCAAAGATCGACTGAATACATGAATAAATAAGAGATCAACCAGTCATCAACCTCTTCTCCGATTTTTGTCTTGATATGTGTTAAAGATTTTTATTAGTTCAAGCAGCTGGACTTCGGGAGACACTGGTCAACGTTACACTTGGTGGCAGCGGTGGGATAAAAGATCAGTCCTGGTCCTTACAGATAACACATACTGCTAGAGACAAGACCGAGACAGAGGAAGATCCATTGATAGCCAGTGAAATCACAGAGCCGCAGAAACAGCACAGAACAGATACAGATACATTACAGAAACAGTTATAAAAGGCTACAGATGGATTTTTCGAGAACCAACCCGTTTACAGACCAGAGGATTGACAATCAAAACAACGTAGAGGGATTGCCCAACCAGGAATGGAGACCCTTGATGACAGAACAGAACTCTCGTGTTTCACGAGGTGCATCAACAGCGTTGCCGTCAGAATACGAGGTTCTGAGCTCGGTGGGTTCAGAAACAACTGGAAGTCTGGAGGGTGTTTCAAATGGTCGACAACATCAACACAGAACAGAAGGGCAACAAGCTATGCCGAGTGGGACTGGGAATGAGTATGAACGACCTGCAGGTAGGCAAACTAACCCTTTCATTTTGTCCCTACAGGAAGACGAACGTACAGGCCCGGATGCCATCTCTCCGTATGCATACCGACCCTGGTACGCTGAAAACAGACAAGACAATACACAGATACACAGTGGTCAGTACCATCCCAACTACTCAACAGAGATGCAGACAGATCGGCAACTCCCACGAGGTTACAGACAACAGATTGATACCGGTGTACCTTACAAGACCGAAGAGGACAGAAGGAATACAGCCCAGTTTCCAGGGAAGGCGAATGTCAAACCACCACAGTATGATGGATGTACAAGCTGGGACGACTACGCAGTACAGTTCGAGTTGATAGCAGAATTGAATAACTGGCCAGAGGCAGCAAAGGCATTGTATTTGGCAGCAAGTCTGAAGGGACAAGCAAGAGCAATCCTTAGTGACCTGGACAGTAGTCGGAGAAGGAGTTACAGAGCACTCACAGCAGCTTTAGGCAGACGATTTAGTCCGGCGAATCAAACACAGTTGTTTAGAGCTATGTTGAAGAACAGACAGAGGCAACCATCGGAAAGTCTTACAGAGCTCGCCCAGGATATTAAGCGCCTTGCGTTAAAAGCCTACCCGG
Source organism: Apostichopus californicus (assembly GCA_020650975.1). Taxonomy (NCBI): domain Eukaryota; kingdom Metazoa; phylum Echinodermata; class Holothuroidea; order Aspidochirotida; family Stichopodidae; genus Apostichopus; species Apostichopus californicus. The sequence goes on from JAIPMN010009971.1 coordinate 12,499, forward strand.
ATGCACCGTACGAGATGGTGGAGACTCTGGCGAAGGAGTACTTCGTAGACTCCCTAGGAGACACAGAGACCCGATGGAGAGTATACCAGTCCAGACCCGTGACCTTATCCGATGCAGTAACCGTTGCAGTTGAACTAGAGGCATTCCATCTGGCAGAAGTCAAGAAGGGTAACCTCAAGAGACCTACAGCAAGAGCCGTTTTACACACAGACAAGCAGGAAGACAAAGTAGAGAGGCAGATGCAACTACTTGGGGAGAATCTTGCAAAGACAATGGAGCACTACATGTCGAAGATACACGAAGAACTGGCAAGCGGAAATTACAGGAAACAGACAACTGCGACTGGGCAAGATCGCAACATGTCCTGGCGAGACCGAGACAGACCACCACTCAAATGTTGGGGTTGTGGAAAGTTTGGCCACATAAAGAGAAATTGTCGGGAACCATACCAAGAAGACACCACAGGAAAGTCATATCAGGGAAACGAGAAGGAACCGGACTTGAGGGTCGAAGGCCGGCAGTAAACTCTAGGCCCGCAGGAGTGAGCGTTAGGACAGGATGGGTGCAAGATAGAGATTCTGGGATATTTGTTGATGGCATTATGCAGGGTACTGCAGTTACCTTTTTGGTTGATACAGGTGCCAACATAACAATAATAAAGCCCAGCGTATACAGATCTATCCCAGAATTCTGTCGTCCCCACTTAAGACCTGTTGGCAATGAGATGGTGTTAGCAGATGGACTGAGTTATTTGCCGTTCGAAGGATGTGCCACTGTCCAGATAGAGCTTGCAGGACATAGGGTAGAACACACAGTTTGGGTGGCTGAGATTGGAGCGGATGCACTCCTGGGTTTGGAGTTCATGAGAAGCCACAACTATCACTTGGATGTGATTAACGGTATTTTGTCTTGGGGAGGACCAAGAAAGAGCAGTGAGGTGAAGAAGGTGACGGAAACTCATGTTTGCCATGTTTTGGTAGATGAAACCGTAGTAGTTGCCCCTGGATGTGAGGCAATGGTGCTAGGAAGAATCTCTGTGGGACCTCGGCACTGGGAAGCTGCTCTGGTAGAGCCAACAGAAAAGTTTGTCGAAAAGCATTGTTTGTTGGTGGCTAAAGGTCTGGTTGATCCAAGGGAAAGCAAGATTCCATTGAGAGTGTTCAACCCAACGTCTGATGTGAAGAGAGTGTATGGCGGTACATGTATAGCTTCATTAGAAGAGACTGCAAATCTAGATGTTACGTTCCCTGAAACAGCGCGTCCGAAACAGATGGTATCGGCGGTGTCAACAAAACGTTGTGAGCAGGGGGAAGTCCCTCAACATGTTACAGAACTGTTGGAGGCGGAAGGCGGACATATGAATGATGAACAACGAGCTTTACTGAAAGAACTAGTTACAGACTATGCTGATGTGTTTGCGAGATCATCTGCTGACTTGGGATATACTACAGTCGCCCAGCACAAGATCGACACAGACAACGCAAGGCCAGTCAAACAACCAGCAAGACGAGTCCCAGTACAACAAAGGGAAGTGGAGAGAGAACTCTTGCAACAAATGCTAGATACGGGAGTGGTTGAACCATCATCAAGTCCGTGGGCGTCACCTATAGTTCTGGTGAAGAAGAAAAATGGTTCGACAAGATTCTGTGTAGATTATAGAAGATTGAACACACTGACAGTCAAGGACAGCTACCCCATCCCCAGAATTGCAGATTCACTGGATGCGATGGCAGGTTCCCGTTGGTTTAGCACATTAGATCTAGCCAGTGGCTATTGGCAAGTTGGTATGGCAGCAGAAGACAGACAAAAGACGGCGTTCATAACCGGAAATGGCTTGTATCAATTCCGTGTTATGCCATTTGGACTGTGCAACGCGCCCGCCACATTCGAAAGGCTAATGGACCGTGTGCTATCTGGACTCTATTGGGAAGCATGCTTAGTTTACCTTGACGATGTTATCGTATATGGTGCCACATTTTCCGAAGCTATGGACCGACTAAAGACCATTTTCAACCGATTTAGAGACGCAGGACTAAAACTAAGTCCAGGCAAGTGTCAGCTGTTCAAGCAGAGTGTCACGTACTTAGGGCACATTGTCTCTAAGAATGGTGTAGGGACAGATCCAGAAAAGGTGAAGGCTGTCAAGGAATGGCCGAGACCACAGAACCTATCAGAGGTTAGGAGCTTTGTAGGCCTGTGTGGCTACTACCGTAGATTTATACGAGGCTTTGCTCAAATTGCACTACCGTTGTTCAAGCTGACTGAAAAGAAACATAAGTTTGATTGGAATCAGGACTGCGAGACAGCTTTTTCCGGACTCAAGACAGCGTTGACAACAGCTCCAGTACTTTCCTACCCTATGAGCAGCGGACAAGATTTCATATTAGACACAGATGCAAGTGACTTTGCAACCGGTTCGGTTTTATCACAGATCCAAGACGGAAACGAAAAGCCCATAGCATATTTCAGCAAGACCATGAGTAAGCAAGAGAGACGTTATTGTATCACAAGAAAAGAACTACTGGCCGTCGTACAGTCAGTTAAACACTTCCACCATTATCTCTACGGCACCAGGTTCCTGATCAGAACAGACCATGCGGCACTCAAATGGCTGATGAGTTTCAAGCACCCAGAAGGACAAACAGCAAGATGGTTGGAGATACTTGGCACTTACACCTTTGAGATCTCCCATCGTCCTGGACGCTTCCATGGTAATGCCGACGGTCTCTCCCGACGACCATGTTCGGATGATTGCCAACATTGTACGAGAACAGAAACCGGTGATATTGATCGAGACGGACCAATGGAGTATAAGACCCACAAGTGGAAACGGGAAGAAAAGACAGATCAAGATGATGACTGCGACAGAAGTAACGGGACTGTGGACGGGGAAACCATGGAAACAAAACAAGTCGCTGCAGTTTCTTCAAGTACAGAACCTCCCCGGCCTTGGTTACAGAAATGGACCAATCAAGACCTAAAAGCTGAACAACTTAAAGATGTAGAACTACGAAAGATTCTAACTTGGAAAGAAAACAAGGTTGATCGTCCTTCGTGGGAAGAAGTGTCAGCTGAAGGGAAAGAACTGAAAGCATATTGGGCTCAATGGGACAGATTGGAAGTTCGACAAGGTCTTCTATGTAGAAGATGGGAGAACCACGCAGGGGATTGCATCACGTGGCAGTTCATAGTCCCCAGAAGTCTACAAGAAGAAGTTATACAGTTACTTCATGACAACCCAACATCCGGACACCTTGGAGTAAGAAGGACAATGTATAGAGTTCAGGAGAGATATTACTGGAATACCTGGAGACGAAAGGTAGAACGATGGTGTAAGATGTGTAAGGTATGTTGTTCAAGAAAAGGCCCGACGAAAGGGAAAGCAAAATTACAGACCTACCGGGTTGGAATCCCGATGGAAAGAATAGCGATTGATATCTTGGGACCGGTACCATTGACAGACAGAAACAGCAAATACATCATGGTGGTTGCTGACTACTTCACCAAGTGGGTAGAAGCTTTCCCGTTGAAAGACCAAAGTGCGGAAACGGTTGCTGACACCCTGGTGACAGACTTTGTGAGTCGTTTTGGCGTTCCGAAGC
>JAIPMN010009973.1:0-10852 GCA_020650975.1 Apostichopus californicus
TGACATAACTGGTATTCCACGTAATTTTTACCGATTCCGATTATGTTCCGATTATGCAATAATCGGGCCGATTCCGATTCCGATTAGGTTAATCGTTTGAACACTATTCTGGAAGACTACAGACTTCAATGGTTGAAATAAGATTGAATTATTAAATTCTGCGGTTGCAGTTTACTAATATATTTACAATCTATTTCACTATAGCATATCAAAGGTTCTGTACAATAATATTTACAATAGGCAAATGACAAGTGGTAGGTTCAGATTCTCAGCTCAGAACGACATACTGGGACTAAAACACCCAGTCCTTATATACAACGTTGGAGGCCGCACAAGCCTCCTATGTTAGCTGTGCATATATATGTTAGCTGTGCTATTTGTAATATGTTAGCATATGTGTTAGCTGTGCTTTCTCTTATATTTTAACATTTTTTAGCATTACTATCACCAATATGTTAGCTTAAATGTTAGCATGTAAGCTTCAGTACACTATGGAGTAGGCAAGGTCATGTGACCACAAATCCCAGAAAGCTAACGCTTAAAACACGGCCAGATCCACTGACCAGATACACAGACCAATTAACTGACTGAACATGTCCATATACACTAACACTATAGCAGACTGGAAAACATAATAATAAAGCGATGACAATAATTGAGCAAATACTACAGTTATTACAATATTTATATAGCGCTTAAGACAAATAAAGACAAGGTCATCCATTGAAGTACATGACAAAAAGAAGAGTTTTGATTTGAGACTTAAAACCATCAAAGGCGTTTCTCAGATCGTTCTCAGCATTTCTGTAATTGTCTGAATTGTATTTTCTGAGTGGGCAAAAGTAAGTCTCTCAAATTGTCGATTAATGAAAACTAGTGCATTAATGTAAAAAAGTTAAAGATGATGTCATGAGGAGGCTGTCGGATCAATGTATTGCCTGAAGTTTATACGGTTTGATTGTGTAGATCAGAGTCTGATGACAGTGACATAATCAAATACTACGTAGCTCGACTAGATAGACCCCAGGACATTTGTAAATGCCTATCTAATCACCAGTTATCCAATGACATTAACGAATAATAATTTGTTATATAAAGCAACTTGATAAAAGGTAGTGGAAATGTGAAGTATACAGAGACATGATTGCCCCGAAATTATCTCAAACAATATTTAAGAATGTACACTATGTACCATCAGTATGATTAGCGATTCGTTATTACATATTATAAAGTCTGCCTTGTGTGTGCATATTATCCAACGTGCTTCCTAAATACTTGATGCACGCATATAAAAAGAAAGGGAATGCAGGAGGAGAGATACTTCATTAAAAAACTCATAAGTAAAACATTCCTCAGCTGACAACATTTTCTTTAACCTTAGTTTACCATTTCCTCGCCCTACTTGTTGTGTAGCTGATATTTGCATATGCATGTATATTTTCAGACTACTTAATTCAGAACCAGTCTAAATATGTCTATTTTGACACCCTGCCTCCGATTTAAATTGGTGTATCCCAGTTTTAATATATTTGAAATAAACGATTCGGAATGAATGACATATATTACACGTCAAAAAGACATTTTTTGCATCACTGTAAAATATTCCGAATTCCAAATAGTTTGAAAAATCATGTTTGGATACATTAAACTTATGCTAGAAAGATGTTTTTATGAAGTATATTGTTCTTTTTCAGACATTGTCGTCACCCCAAAATCACGCAACTATAATCATTTCCATGTAAAATCTGTCATTTTGTTTGTCAACTATTCACCTAAATTAAATTTTTGAAGCAGAGACCAGAGCAGAGACTTTTAATGACCTTAATCAGAATGTTTATAACTTTTATCTATACAATAGTATATTTTGAATTCATATTTGTATAAATGAATGACAAGTTTTTTTTATAACCTGAATATTTACAACAGCTATAGACCTATATGACTTGAATACGTACATATACCTGTAAAAAGTCTAAGAATTGGTATCACCTTCATCTTAATGTACATGGGTTATTACAAATGTTTGAATTCAGAGTTTAATAACATTTATTTACAATAGAAAATTAACAATAGAAATGAATGTGGAACACATTTCTGGCGTCAACATGTGTCATTTATTTACACTTCCATCGCTGCAACAGAAACATTTTCAGCAATGAGTAAGAGATGAAAGGGAGAGCAACTGAATCGTAATTAAGTTGTCGCATTCCTGCAGTAAAGAGTGCACCGTCTTAACTACAAATTTATGAATATATACTTTTGCCTCGTAAAACTTGTTTGGTAAAGTATGTTCTTTACTTTGAATCTTTTACTTGCAATTGTTTAGATTTTACACCCCAATTCAAAAACAGTATATCCCACTCCAAAGGTTTGCTGTTTTGGCCGGGTATTCAAATATGGTCACCTTTGATAAAAAATATATATTGTATTTGTATTACCACCCTGGAGGAAATTGACATTCAGTCATTTTATGTGGTTAATTTAGAAAGTATGAGAACAATTTGGAAAGTGAAGACCTCCGGGAAGTTAATTTTTGTAAACTTCTGGCAATTATATTGTGCTATAATTTGTGGCCTATGCAGACTACCTTTAAACCATTTAGCCACCGACAAATTGCTCAACGGGCAAGTACTAGCTTTGAAGTTATGTTTTCAGGATCACCGCCCTATAAGTGTGTTACATGTGCACATAATGGTAGCAGTGTTATACATATGAGCTGTTAATTTTACCCTAAAACTGTGGCTTTCTAGGCATTAACCCATCATTTCATGCTCACGACCCGGCTTATAGCCAGATTGTTTAACAAGGGAGTAACAACTCCCTGATTTAACTAGTAATTAGGTAGGAGGCACATTTTCCTTTTGGAAATTTTCCAGTTCATATACTCCCATAATGGGGTATAAGAGAATGTATAGCAAACGCTGATACGTGTGCGAAAATTATCAAAGGAGAAAACAACCTCCCCGTGAGAAAAGAAAACAAAGAACAAGAAGAAAGCAGCCGCTAGCTCCATGGGATTAGTCAGCCATACATTTCGTACGCTATTCGCGGTCACTTTAACCCTCCTGTTGTCATGTTAGCAGCTTTGACCGCGTTTGAAAACAAGCGCGTCTTTTTCATGCTGGTTTTGCTGTCGTTTGATTGGAGGATGAACAGATCAGGGAGGTCTAAAATATCACCTCCCTGATCAACAGATCAGTGTTGTACATTGCGGTTTCACAAATTCTCTACAATAAACCAATTGGATGCATTGTTCTGTTTGATACAGTATGAGGCAGGCCGTATCGTGTATTTTCATTGTTGTATCTGCATATGCATCAAGCAGATAAACCAAACACGTACCACACTAATCGGACATATATAATTATAATAAATAATAAAAAACGTCAGGCCAACTTACTTTAACACATAAATAATTATACATAAAAAAGTTAGACAGGCAGATGAGGAGACCCGTGTATGTGTCTTCTCATCTGTTTTCTCATGATTCCAGCGGTAGTGATAAGAATATCGATCATCCATGCCAGAGCGCCAAACTTCTTTGTGAGGGCGTGTCGTTTGTTGCGGTGTTATGAGGGCCCGCAACGTGAATTACGTAACTAACCAAAATGAGCAACCACGAGGAAATTTGCTGATACTTTCATAGAATTAGCTTGAGGAGTTTTGTTGGTTTGACGGCTGCATATAAGTATATGTTATAACTGAACAAAGTATGAGAAATACATTGTGAGGTACATGTGGTAGTATGTATGTGCAGGCCATGCACATTCACGTTTAAAGATATATGCTGTATTAGAAAAATGTCAGATATTCAAATATGGTCACATTTGGTCAAATCCTTTAACTTTTTTCTATTACCACCCTGAAGGAAATTTACCTCACTGGACATTCAGTCATCTTGTGTGTCCATATACTAGAATGTCATGGGAACAATTTAAAGAGTAAAAACCTCTCTTTTTGAAAACTTCTAGCAAGTACTTTAGCATGCTATAATTACAGACGAACATATAATGAACAATAGGCAGCTGATTGTCTCGGTAAAAATTACCCGTGGGTACAAATTAAATGTGACGTATATGGGCGTTGTAATCATATCGTAATCACGTTCTGTGTATTATTTGAAATTTCCGACGTTTAAGTTAATATTAATCATCTCTTTAATTCCGAATCTTTATTGAGTCAACGTAAGCGAAGTGTGCAAGTTGATGTAGTCATGCTGTACTGACACTCGTGGTGTGTGTATGCTCTGGAATTTCTGACGCGTAAGTGAAACGTAATCTTCCCGTAAATTCCGAATTCAGTGGAGAATACATTCAACGTAACCGCAATGCGTAAGTTGGTGTAATCATGCTGTAATCCCGTGGTGTGCATGCTTCGGAATTTCCGACGTGTATATCCTAAACATGCCGTAGCCTACTGTTCTTGTTTCAGGTGAACGAAAATATTCATATATGTTTAATACGAACAAACAGAGCATAATGTCATCTTCGTATAAATAGTATTAAGCATGACAAGTCCATGTAAACTTGACGTTTAAGGATTTCGTAATCAATACGTAAACGCTGAAATGAACGTATTTGAGTATTTGTAAGTTAATTGTAAATATACAGTAAATTGCACTCGTTTCAGCCAACGTAAATGTTGAAATTTTGTTCATGAGATGCAGTCACAGGGTAATATCATTATCGGGAAGATTGACATGAGAATGGTGTCCAGTGTTTTATTTAATGGTACAATCAACGTTAACGTCATGCTTAAGTTTGGCGTAAGTTTGTTGTAAACGCGTTGTATCTATGCTACGAGTTTCCGATGTGTAAGATAATCGTAATCCTGTCGTAAATTTCTTCGTGGCGAGCTTAAGGTCAACGTAAACGAGGAGAAGAAATTAGTTTTAATAAATACGAAAGTAATTATTAACTTCCGATATGTAAGTTGTCATAAACGTAACGGAAATATGTTGTTCCGTGTTTACATTGTTTACGGATGCGTAATCACATCGTAAACGCGTTGTTCCAAAATGTACGGGTTTCCACTGTTTAAGGTGACCGTAAGCAAGACGTAAACTTCCAAGGACTGTGCTTACGATAACTTAAATGCGTGTCTTTTTCCCGTGGTTGCATATGACCAGTGCTTAAGTACAATGTCATAGTATGAAGAAAGCCTTACAAATTTGACATGTAATGTTTGAATGCAAAACAAAATATACAATCCACATTTCACAGTCTTTACTCTATGATCAAGCAGGTTTGGTTTTTCTTGGTTCCAAACAGAAACAAACTTCTTTGGAGAGGAAAAGATCTTCCTTGGAAGATGATGGTGGATCTTGAGAGTGATAATTGTTTCTATAACATGAGCTTTCTCTGACAATGTCATGATTTGTGCTTTATTACAATAAATTGACAGTAAAGAAAGCATTCAAGTATTATTAACTATTTTCGGACAGTGTTGGAAGCACCAGACAGTGTCAACCATTCTGAATCTCATGTTTCATTACATTCACAACTCGAATAACTCCTTTTAAAGTACTCACAGAAGTTTTCGAAATGCTTTTAGATGTCATGACATTTTCTATTACGTTATAACATTTGTCAAAACATGACTATAAGGTCTTTACAACTTTTTCTGAAACATTTTATAAACATTGTGCCGACATCGAAATAATCAAGGGCGGCGGAAGCACTTTTAATCTGGGGGGGGGGCACCGACGTCAAGGGCACTTTGCAAAATTCGATATAACTTTATAGTATTATCTTATTTGCGTATGCACATCACTCCATCAACGCCCCCCCCCCCTTTCAAGGAAAAAATGCATACTGGCACTGCAATATCCAATGTGCAAATTGGGAAACAAAGAACAAGTTTTCTTCCGAGACAAAATGAGGTGAAATCATGATAATTGCTAAAGTAGGAATCTGCCGAATTAGAGTTTATTTCTTGTTAAGAGCTTAACAAACTTAATAGCTTTCAGTTTGACCCACAGAAATTTATTAATAGTCAGGGGCGTAGCCAGGATTTGCAAAGTTGTAGACACGACTATCTGAGCGAAGCGCCACCATCAGTTGGCGCGGAGCGTACAAGAAAATTGTTTGTTTTACAAACCACCCAGATGGCCGGAAACGGCCCTTCCCGAGTGTTCATTCTGGTTCCCTGGCCTCTTGCTAACTTGAGACACCTCATTCAATATCACTTTTAAACCCACAATACAAACGAGTTAAAATAGTATGTAATTCAATACTACATAATGTATTTAAAATTAGCAAGGTACATGTACAGAGTATTCTTACTTTTCAACTTCTGATACTTGTAGATACAAAGATAGGCCAGAAATGTCTTTGATACAATTATAGCCAGTATTCGTCTTTGGTTCAACTGTAGCTAGTAAATGTTTATCGAAACTTGGAACGCCGATCGTGAAAACAACAGGCAACAAAGTGCTGCAGCTCTATACATATAAAGTCTGTTAATCAACGATAGGCTGATTTGACTGTGGGATGTTTCTCAACTGAAATTTAATCTGTGTAAACGGGTTCTTAACTAGATGTTAAAAAACTGACAAGATCGGATCCTAGTCTTTTTCGGCGTGTAGAGTGTTGAATGAAACGGCACGCGATAGAAATGACAGCCTAGATGACAGAAGAATAGGCCACCTAATTTAGCCATATTCTTGCTACGTTCATTTTCATAGTTCAATGGTGGATTTGAATTATGGGTGTTTTAAAAAAAAGATAACTTGGCCAAAAAACAGTGTAGGCCCGGGCCTACAGTGCTACATACTGGCTACGCCAATGATAGTTCTAAATTAGGATTAGATCTCTTACTGAAATATCGTTGACCTAATAAGGTGATCAATAGTACAATTTTTATGTAGAAAAAGGGCACAATTTTTAACCTGAGGAAAAGTGGGGGGGGGGGGCACGTGCCCCCTGTGCCCTCCGGTTCCGCCGCCCTTGGAAATAATGTTATATAAAAAGTTGTGAAAATGTTAACCTGCTATTCTAGCGACTCAACATTTAACGTTTTCATAACATTATTTTATAACGTTGTCATAATATTTGTCAATAAATGTTATTATACCTTTATAACATTTTCTGCAACATTTTAAAAGCGTTATGCTTACAACGAAATAACGTTGTATAAAACATTGTGAAAACGTTATCCTCTTATTCTAGCGACTCAACATTTAACGTTTTAAAAATATGTTTATAACGTCATCATAACATTTGTTCAAATATTTTCCTATCATTTTAAAAACATGTTTGTGTTTGGGAGTGCTGGGAGCAAATGTCGATAACAATAAAAGTAGAGGTGAAGCAGAACTCAATGTTTTCCAGCTCCAGGTTTGGTGGGAACTGAAAGTTTCGGTTCCTGTGCACCCTTAATACAAAGTTGCAAAAGATCGGTTATCATTTTGCACTTTACTGGAAAGCGTTGTATGATGGTAAAAAACAGAGAGAAATAACACACTTTTTAACAGAAAATATGGCAAAAACAAAAAAGCAAGGTGACTGCTGGAAGCAAAGTATAAACAATATTGTTTTTGAGAGGAGTGAAACAATAGACATTCCTGTAACTTTTGCCTTTACAGTAATTGGAAGTTGCCCAATTATTTGTTCAAGGGAGTCGTCTTCGCTGTTGTCAACCATTCCCAGATACTCTTTCAGAATGATTGTTGCAATTTTGAAGTTGTGCTCTTGGTCCTCCACTCAGAGTTCCAAGTTGGTCGCGTCATGTGGTGTCACTGCAGGCAGTTATAATGAAATCCCTCTCGTCTGATGGTAGATCAAGTACCTGTGGTTAACACAAATTACAATATACTGGGCAATATTAATAATAACAAAATTATAATAATAGTAATAATAATAATAGAAATGATAATAATGAGGTCATAAGTTACAGAGGCACAACACCACATACCTAGGCATGTACCCATCAAGTTCTTTAACCTTCGGTGTTCCTGTCGAGATTGATCCTTTTCTGTGATTGGTTAGCTTCAGCATGGTCTTTAAGGTTTGGATTCATGAACAGCTCCAGATATATGTTGCGTTGTGTTATTCCCTTTATTTGTAATATATGGTTTCTTTAATGAACAAGTTCCTGTATGGCGAGACCGATATATCTGTATTGGTTCACAGATTGCTTCCGAAAGGTGAATTGTTCTCCGTTCAGGTGAGCTCGAACCTTTGATACACTATATAAACAGTAGGCGGGTCAGAACTATGATATATGTCCCATTCAAAACTAAAATACTGTATATGTTCCATTCAGTATCCAGGTTCAGTCCCAAAAGTTCGTCCTTCTTTCTATCCGTTCCAAAACATTTTTTTCCTTATTTCCATCTGTTCAGTTCACTAGAGAATCCTTTGCTAATGTCTTGAGAGCAATACGTTATTTTTTACATATCTCCGTCACCTTCCGTCTTCGTCCACATACAGGCATCTAACTGTTACCCTCTGAGTCATCCCTTTTCCAGCTAGGACCCTGGGGTTGCGTAACAACCCAGATAGAAGATATAAGTGTATAGTGACACAATGTAGGGGAATGTAAACCTCTATGAAATGGAGATAATACACTATGTAAGAGCATACACAGGCTTATACAAACGACCAACAGTCAAAACAAAGAACTGCCTTCCAGTATTTGACCTTCATCATCAAAATTCATAAACACTCAATCCTTAAACAAAAGAATTAATTAAAACAAAAGAAGTTAATGCCTTAAAAACTCATTTGCATAACAAAGAAGTGTCGTAGACTTTTATGGGTTGGTATCCAAACTTTTAAGCCAATCAGCTACTCTTGGCTGATTTTACATTAATTTGCCATTGCATATTAAACATGGACCACCAGCATCCCATCTGGTTTTGTTCATACTAAGACAATTAAAAGGATGGTCCCATCTAAGAACCTAACAATGATTAAGTTAAAAAAAAAGAAGCAATTCCCAGAATAGGAAACGGTCAGACTATTACCTCCGTCCAACACACGGCAAAAGTAAAGAGCCAAGTATTCCTAATCCCACATGACAGGAAATGTTAATAAATTTATACTAAACAGAGTCAACCACCATCCCAAAATAGTTTAAATCATGGGTACAGTTCAGGGGCGTATCCAGGATTTTCCAATAGGGGGGCGTCAGGCATGAATGATCGCCGTCCTGGGGGTGGGTCTAAGTGGAGGGTGGACAATTTTTGCTTTCGAAGAAGGGTTGAAATGCAAAATGGTTTAAGTATGACTTAAATATTTATAACATACAGGCGCGTAGCCAGGATTTGTTCATGGGGGGTGTTTTGCTGGAGACTGACATGGGGGAGGGGTCTAAGGGGAGGGGGTGGAAATGGAATTTTAAGGCCTCTAGATGCAAAATGGTGCAATGTTTGAGCTCAAATCATACAAAAGAATATTGATAATTATTTTGTGGAATAATTCTATTTACATCAGAAAAATGTAATCCTATATATACTCAATTATTGATGCAAGGAAAATGCGAACCTAAAGAGATACTTTTCTCAATGTATATAATTTACAAGCAACTAGGTTCAACTTCAACTCAAAAGTTTGAACTGTAAGAAGGATAATTTGGGGAATCAGAGATAAAAAGATCAAGGGAATTGCGGACCTATAGAGTTCCCCTTCGTTTGGACTGTAGAAGTCTGTTGACAAGCAAACTGGGAACCCAAAGAGTTAACGGTACTCTCACATCATTGATTTTGGCATATTTGGTATTTGGTTCTCTTAGAGTCTCACTAAAAGTAAAGCTAAAATCCCATTAGTGAGGCCCGGAGGCGAATATTTTTTTCCCAAACTGAACTGACACTGAAATTATTTCCTCGATTCTGATTGGCTCTCAGCGAGCCAATAGGTTTCCGTATAGTTTTCCGTACGTATAGGTTATAAGGCTATATACAAAAAGTTAACAGGTCAAAAGACACAGACATATCGTCAAATGTCCTTTTTTGTGTACACTCACTGGCTGGCACACATTTGCTCGCCGTCATCATGGCCACTGCATATTCGACTAGGCCTATCATGATTCATTGACTGAATACATTTTGAATTTATGATTATAAAACTGACAGTATCGCAACTCCGAATGTACACAATCAACTCGTACATATGTACATCGGCTACATATATACAATTACAAATACACTGTGTTTTATTGTGTTGTATACTATACACAGTACAACAGGCTACATTACATGTGTTGTGTAGAGTAGAGACCCTATAGTACTATAGGGTCTCTAGTGTAGAGCGGAGTCAAGCGAGTAAACAAACGATCGAGGACTGCCTATAATGGGCGCAGTAGTTGGGAATAGTTGCTCCATTGGGTTAAGAACACTATATACTTTCGTTCATATATACCTACCAAAAGTTCGGGAAAGTTGCTATGTGAATATCTTGAATTTGTTCGTGTTGATCGTACTGATATCGACAGAGTATGGAGGGATCCATGTTGAATACTAAAGTATATCACGTGCTCGCTGAGAGCCAATCAGAATCGAGGAAATAATTTCAGTGTCAGTTCAGTTTGGGAAAAAAATATTCGCATCCGGGCCTCCTGGCTCTACGCGCCACTGAGACTAGTTATTCGAGACAATAATTACCCAATCAGTGACATAGAAAGCATCCAAGAGCGGGGAGCCGAGGAGGGGATGGGTACATACAATAATTGTGTAAGATTAAAGGCATTGAAGACTCGCCCCAAACCGCGTGCCGCGCTCTGAAAAAGTTAACTTTCGTTGCCTGCAAGTGAAGTTTTCTGCTTGTCGCTACAAAATGCAGACAGTAATGAAACGTGATACCTTGTTATCTTTAGCTGGACCTGAGATGTCCATCGCTGTATCGTTTGTACA
>JAIPMN010009976.1:1595-17042 GCA_020650975.1 Apostichopus californicus
GTTCTTGGATGCTATCATGTAACACTAGTGTTTATTGGATGCAGTCATGTAACTGTAACGGTTATTGGACACAGTCATGTAACTGTAGTGGCTATTGGATGCAATCATGTAACTGTAGTGATTATTAGATGCTGTCATGTAACTGTAGTGATTAGATGCAATCATGTAACTGTAGCGGCTATTGGATGTAATCATGTAACAGTAACAGTTCTTGGATGCTATCATGTAACACTAGTGTTTATTGGATGCAGTCATGTAACTGTAACGGTTATTGGACACAGTCATGTAACTGTAGTGGCTATTGGATGCAATCATGAAACTGTAGCGATTATTAGATGCTGTCATGTAACTGTAGTGATTAGATGCAATCATGTAACTGTAGCGGCTATTGGATGTAATCATGTAACAGTAACAGTTCTTGGATGCTATCATGTAACACTAGTGTTTATTGGATGCAGTCATGTAACTGTAACGGTTATTGGACACAGTCATGTAACTGTAGTGGCTATTGGATGCAATCATGAAACTGTAGCGATTATAAGATGCTGTCATGTAACTGTAGTGATTAGATGCAATCATGTAACTGTAGCGGCTATTGGATGTAATCATGTAACAGTAACAGTTCTTGGATGCTATCATGTAACATTAGTGTTTATTGGATGCAGTCATGTAACTGTAACGGTTATTGGACACAGTCATGTAACTGTAGTGGCTATTGGATGCAATCATGAAACTGTAGCGATAATTAGATGCTGTCATGTAACTGTAGTGATTAGATGCAATCATGTAACTGTAGTGGCTATTGGATGCTATCATGTAACTGTAACAGTTCTTGGATGCTATCATGTAACACTAGCGTTTATTGGATGCAGTCATGTAACTGTAACAGTTATTGGACACATTCATGTAACTGTCGTGGCGATTGGATGCAATCATGTAACTGTAGCGATTATTAGATGCTGTCATGTAACTGTAGTAATTAGATGCAATCATGTAACTGTAGTGGCTATTGGATGCTATCATATAACTGTAACAGTTCTTGGATGCTATCATGTAACTCATAGCGTTTATTGGATGCAGTCATGTAACTGTAACGGTTATTGAACACAGTCATGTAAGTGTAGTGGTAATTGGATGCTATCATGTAACTGTAGTGATTAGATGCAATCATGTAGCTGTAGCAGTTATTGGACGCAGTCATGTAATTATAACGGTTCTTCGATGCTATCATTTAACTGTAGCAGTTCTTGGATGCAGTCATGTACTGTAGCGGTTATTGGACGCAATTATGTAACTGTAACAGTTATTGCATGCAGTCATATAACTGTAACGGTTATTGGATGCAACCATGTAACTGTAGCGGTTATTGGACAGTCATGTAACTGTAATGGTTCTTGGATGCAGTCATGTACTGTAACGGTTATTGGACGCAATCATGTAACTGTAACAGTTCTTGGATGCAGTCATGTTACTGTAGCGTTTATTGGACGCAGTCATGTAAATGTAGCCGTTATTGGATGCAAACTTGATACTGGAGCAGTTATTGGACGCAATCATATAACTGTAGCGGTTATTGGACGCAAGCATGTAACTGTAGCGGTTATGCAGTCGGTAATGCAGTAAATGCAGTCATGTAACTGTAGTGATTAGATGCAGTCATGTAACTGTAGCGGTTCTTGGATGCAGTAAAGTAACTGTAAAGTAGTGTGCAGTACACTTTCAAAGTTATTTGAGAGTAGTGTGCATTATTACACTTTCAAAGGTATGTGAGCGTTAAGTGTGTGTTGCACTTTGCATGGCGTGTGAGAGTAAAGTGTGCATTACACTTTCAATGGTGTGTGAGTGTGAAGTGTGCAAAACACTTTCAACTTTTCAAGCATGAGAAAGTGGTATTTCCTGATGTCTCTCATTTACTATATACATTTTTAAACTATTAAATAATGTAATCTGTTCATTTAATCAGTGACAAAAATAACAATATCTGACAAAGAGTAAGCCATATAATTAAGAAAGAAATTTAGAAAGAAGCGTTCAGAAATTGGGCCCTACTTTAAAAGCAAATATAAATTGAAAAAACAAATAATCGTTTACGTTTCTTTCATTAGTAGGGAATGTAGCATGTTTTTTCCCTTTTTTTTCAGGTACTTCATAATCAAGCTAGCAATTAGCTATGTAAATTTTGCATGTATCAAAAGAAATTAAATGGATCCTTAATATCTTCCACATATCCAAAATTAATATAATCTAAGGCCACATGTCCAAGAAGGAACCTTGAAGCAGCTGCAAAATCCTGCCTAACCCTGACAACCCAATATCAAACAATAGGTATTGTCTCTAGACCTAACAATGCCCATTGTTTAACTGGGCACAATAGATTTGTGCTAAGCAGCCTTGCTGCAGTGATGCTTCAGCCCCCTCAGCTTCCTTCTTTTGACATGGGTACCAACAATGATTGCACTCATATGAACGGTCAATGCAAAAGTTTTTGGGGGGAGCAGTCTCTCACTTAAATTCAAAAGAAAATCTGAAAAAAAAGAACACAATAAAATTTCTGGTAATAGAAATCCGAGCAGTAGGAAATCATTTCTAATCTGATGAAAAATATGAAACAGACAAAAGTCTTACCTCCAGTTTGCCTCCACAGTATTGCGAAGAACGCTGTAAAAATGATTATCGAGAAAAAAAAAATCCGCGAGTCAGAAAAAGAAGACAGTAACAACACTCAAAGGAACTTCATGTCTTCCAGTGCAAACTACAATGAGCTGGAGACCAGAATTCCAAGATACATCAGAAGAGTTATCAAATCAAAATGTTAAAAAAACAGTGAACGTACAGTTTGTGAACTTCCCTCACTCATAGATATGCCTGTCGCTGATAATCGATAGTCTCAAACATCTGCATCAGTAGATAGATGAACACATGTATTCCACAGCATGTTTTATGCCAAATATATTAAGTCTAAAGTTTAGAAGATTTATGATTGCATCTGGCAACAGCCGAGTGAAGCAAAATCATAATTTGCGGTGGTGCAAATTAATGCCATTCATAGCTGAGTTGAAGTAATCAAATAATACTGCTTACAAGACATATTAAAGCTGGAATGTGTAAGAGATGTTAATAATAAACTTATTGTCATTTTTCCTTGAAACTCTGGACAGCAGCCAAGTAGTAGTGTTAGAATCCTTGGTTTGAATCAACATTGACAGATCTAAAACATTATACTTTTCCTGGATGATGCAACAACTATATTTATACAATTGTGATTACAAAACAAACTTTTCATTATAATATTTATCATCAAACACATAAAAGATTAAAGAATTTCAATAAGGTATGGAGGAGGAGGAGGAGGAGGAGGAGGAGGAGGAGGAGGAGGAGGAGGAGACTGACATAAAACACACACCTCTCCTTCACAATCTACTGCTTCTGGTTCGGTGATATTATGGAACGGTCGATCCATCTAGTGCAAAATGATGAAAAGATGCAGTTGTGAAAGAATTGTGTCAACAACTTAGACCAACACAACCCTGAGTGCTATCTTGCCTCTTGTGAGAACGATTGAGAAAATGTGATTGTTGCGCTCTGCACTGGAACAGTCATGAGCTGAATATTTCAAAAATACATTCAAATACTTGCTTGAAACAGAGTAGTTTTGGCATTTTCTACTCATGGTTCTTCAACCTTGTGAATTGCTTCCTTGAAGCATGAATATAAAGTGGTACCTTTACATTTTCAGAACAAAAGTTAACATTTCCACAGTGTAGGGTTGTCATTTTCTACAATGGAAATGACAGTTTTGTGCGAGCTTGGAAAAAAAATTGTCACTTTTTTGAAACTTTTGCTTTTGTAACTTGTGCACTAAACTGTATACAGGCTCCCCAATACCAATACAACCTGGACCCCTCCCCTCAGAATAAAAAAAGGAACTTTGCATTCCACCATGCAATAAATTGATTGTCTATAAATTCATGTTATGTATCAAAGCATTGAGCAAAGTTGAGTTACAGTGGGACTACTATAACAGAAACACAGAGTTAAGTGCAGCTGACAGAAATAAAATATATTGTGTTAATTTCAAGACCAGAAGTGGTGGCACGACAAATTCCAAAGTGGGGTGGGGAGGGGGGCAAGTTTGGGGGAGGACCAAACAGTTTGGGGGGGTTTGGAAGTGCATAAATGCACCTGTATAAAGTATTATATTACCGAATAAAGGAAATTTGGCCGTAGGACAGAGTAACTTTTGTTTTATCACAGCCAAATGAGGGGGGGGGAGGAACTGGGAGAAGCACCATGATATGGGGAAAACCCCCCTTGCCCCACCCCTTCTTGGTGCCCCCACTGTTCTTCAGCATCAATAAGTGGTCACTACAGAATTGTATCATAGGAATAAGCTACAAACAATTTTAGAATTACATGAAATTTGCTTAACGTGTGTGAAAGGTACACAGAGATATTTCCTTCCACTCAGCAATGTTATGATGTAAGACACTGGTGAATTATGTATGATTTTTGAGACTGGCTCAATACTGGTTAGTCACAGAGGTCTGCTAAATTATTGCCGAGATGCTAGGCTACAGTAAAATCCTAAGTTTTAGGTCGTACAAATAAATAAAAAACCTTCAATTTGGGAAAGCAGATGTTGCATTTAGTCATCACATTTTTAACAGTTTTTTGACAAACCTATGTATTCTACTTGAACCTGATCAACCTTTGACACCGTCGTAGACTTTCTTGTTTTTGTCTTTTTCTTTGTTGGATATATGCATGTTAAATTAGTATACTTAGAGCAGTGATTTCATTCTAGATTTCAAATTTCATTGTGCAGGCTCTTCACTCATTTGTGTTTATCATATGCAAACCTGCATATGAGAAAGTGACTAGTCAAGCTAATAAATAAGGGGTTAATCAACGGTCTAGCGTGCGTTACTCACAGGATTAATGCACGATCGGGGGATAATGCAAGCGATGCACGAGGGCGGAGCCCGAGTGCATCCAGCGATAGCATTAACACCCGGAGTGCATTAATCATGTGAGAAACGCACGCTAGACCGTTGATTAACCCCGTTCATTCATACACTACCATTTGTGTGGGGGAAAAATCATAAAACAAAACATTTTTGGTTACATATAACCAAAGATTTATTAAAGTGATGCCCCGTAATTTTACCGTGCGTTACTCACAGGATTAACCACGGTCAGCTAACCTGAATGGACCAATAGGATTTAGGAATCTTTACTAAGTATGAATGAACCAGTATTTAACAAACTCAATGTTTAAGCAAGATGCAAATAGAGAGGAATATATCAAACTTAACGGTGTCAGTCTTTTGGTAAAAGTCATTGTAGAAGCTACTGAAAATGATTAAGAATTACGTAAAAGAAAATTGGAAAAGCTGGTGGTTGTTCATCACTTACCGGATGTTTGGGAAACAAAATCATTCCACAGACGGAAAATATGAATACGTGCAGCATGACCATACACAGAACGCTGTGAAAGAGAAGGAGAATAAATCACAACAACGTCTGTCATGAATATAAAGTTAAAGTTGAATATAAAGTAGTATTCTGACCTTGAAGAAGTCTGTTGTAGTTTACATCTTTTAACATTTCTATTGAAATTCGACAACAGTGAATGTCAAGTACATAGCAAAAAATTTTGAATAGAATGTTCGTGTTGCCCCTCAGACAACAAGGCCTTACATATTTGGTTGTCTGAACTGCAATTTGGTTGCCCAAAAATGTCGTAAAATAACAATGAGCAGTGCTGTAGGTTGGTGAATAGAACACCATGTTTTGGGGGTGATACCCATTGATCATTTTACCTATTTAAGGGAATTTAGTTACAATGTGGTTGACATTGATGTAAACAACTAGTCGTCCTCGGGTCAACTCTCAATTTTGGTTTTCTGAACACAAAATTTGGTCGTCTCGGACTGCCGGACTATCATTACGAATTTGCCCTTAGGTTACTGTATATCCTGCTGTAGTGCCTTGTAATTGTGGTTTGTTTCCATTCTGTAAAATGCAGGCATGCCAGATACAGTATTCTAAAATATCTGTCTGTTCTGGAAATGATTGTAATTTGTTGATTATCCTTAGCAAATGCACCTTGTAGATGTTTGCAAACAAAATGTATACATAAATGTAACAACTTTGTTACATTTCAATCATTTATTCCTCAAAGCAAGGAAAAAATATATGAAAGATTAAAGAAAGCCTTGCTGTAAGTGGAAGAAAAACATAACCAATAAGTTATCTCACAACCAAAAATTAAATCCTGTGCCCTACAAACCTTCAACCCCTCAATCTGTATTGATCTGTGACTTTCTTTCTATTAATATATATATATTTTCCTTTTTAATATAATTTAACTTTTTCTTGTATTGAAAAAATCAGAAAGCCTTGGATATAAGTAAAATTATGGGATATTTAGTAACAAGGCTATATGAATATGATATCAAGGAATAGTGATCCATCAGGCGACCTCCAAAGCTGATTCTGGTCGTACCAACAGAAATTTGATCGTCGAGCAGACGACTGTGAAAACTTTGCCCTGAAATAAACAGTTCACAAAGCCTTTTGACATAACACCATTTACTGTAACCTCTCTGTTTGACATCAAAAATTTAGAGTGTAGTAAATATCCAAAATATGATAATTATCAAGTAATTCCTCTTACTGTACCTTAACACTTTAGGCACGGTGTTCTTAATACTTCGCATCGTCTTCTTCATCAGAGAAGAATTTTGGAGAAGAAAGAACGGTCTGAGAATTCTCCTGAACCTGTACGACTATTTAGGAAAAGAAAAAATGGAGAATGAAATGTATTGTTAAAACCAAAATGTACAACAATGACAATTGGGAGAAGCAGATAACTTTATTTGAATTTCAGCACATCAACAATATTTTTATATTTTTTTTATGGAGTTTCCTGGTTGCTCATCCCTTTAAAAGAGTCTTTAAGTAGGACCAAGCAAAATTCATAACACGAGTCCATCACGTTCAAAAGTAAAAGGAATATTTCAGAGGGAAGTTTATATTTTGACATGTACAGTAAAAGAGTAACATTACGTAGGTATCCTTGAGAAATTTTTCGGTCAATCCCTTCATGTACCTTATGTTTGAGATATGTTCAATTCAAGTTTATACATTTTGTATCAAAAGTGATCTTTGAACAAGCATACCTGTATAATGTTATAGATGCACATTGACAAAATATTTGTCACTTTTTTGGCTCAGAGAGAGCTACTACAATGACTTGATTTTGATGAATTGCGTCAAGTCTAGAAGAACACTTTTGGCAATCAATTTGCCTCTTCCTTAAATTAGAATGACTTGTAGCAAATATGTCAGAAATTTCACATTCTAGTTACAAAGACTACGGAGAAATTCTCTTCTAGCACTGCTTAATATCCAAATGTGAATCAGCCATTTATACACAAAATTAAAAAGTCAGCCATTTTGAATTCTGCACTAACAACTACAGGAGGCACAAAAATACTGTAAACACAATTATTGATCAACAGTACCTTATGTGACCATAGTGTAGAACTTCCCCAACACAGCTTAGAAAAATCTAATTTCCATTTGGTAGATATCACAGACTTAATGTTTCTTCACATATAAGGCTGAAGACTTGATCAAGTCTAAATATGACATCATCGAACCACATGAACTTCAAATTTATGTTCTTCGTTCTATTTTATTGCAATGTTCATGTTTGTTATGGAGATGGGTTTTACATATCCTGAATTTAACAAAAAATGGATTTACAAAAACAAAGATTTACAAAATGACAGCTCTGAGACAAAACCTACAAACTGTAGAATATCTCCCAAATTGAAGCAAGATTTTTCATAGCTGTTTGGGGGGGGGGGGGGTTGTTCCTTACAAAAATTCTCACTCATGTAAGATAAAGATGATTGTTGGGTTTGTTTCCCATTTAACAGATAAAATACACATGTAATATGCAGCACAGTCACAATTAATTGAAAGACTGACCTGTCCACGCTGCGTACTTACATAACTACATGAAGACACAACAGTCACAAACCAATCTCCAAGTGAAAATGTAACTATAACAACGTATGCTATCAGCCATTTTGTCTTCCATAACTGCTTTCTTCCTATCAAATATATCTGAAAATAAAATGAAAAAACATCGCGTGACATTTTTAGTGACTGATTCGGTAAGTGTTATCTTCAATCTATGTAAGTTTCTTAGTACAGTAGTATGATAATTCTCGTTAAAGTACGTGTAGCCTTTGATGAGTACATTTATCACTTCTAATTCTCAGTACTGCTGTGAGTCTTAAATATATCTGTCGGCTGCTGTAGTATGTTTTAACTTTTAGTAATCCTTATCTCACCTGTATCTTTTAACTCTTCGTAGCATGTTTCTACTATCAGTAACACTACCCACCACAGAATGTATTTACTAAGACAGTCTTACTATCTAATAGATGGTAATATGCTTTACTATCTGTATCCATTTCATTTCATTTATTTCGTCTTTAAATAAGAACAATAGAACAAAGTGGTATAGTATAAACAGGACACTAGAAAAACAATAGTAGCTTATCGAGCTAGCGACCAAAAAATAACAAATAACAATGAAAGAAGGTAACAATTAAGAGTAGAGCAAAATAAACATGAGATAATCCATACTCAGTCAGCGTAGTTTTCAATTAGGTGGGCTTTTAGTTTGCGCTTAACGTTACATAAGATTTAACAGTTTTTATATCATTCGGAAGCACTTTCCAGGTTTTATAGCAGTACTGGGAGAAGCAGATAACTTTATTTGAATTTCAGCACATCAACAATTTTTTTATATTACTCAAGAGTAATTTACCGTGTTTCGAGTGATGTCTGCTAACTGAAATATGGGTATTATTCCTCGTACTGTTACGAATATCCGCGGAATTACTGGGATTAACAATATCACTTAAGACACGAGGGAGAATATTGTTGATATACTTATAAATAAAAGAACACATCTTGAGAACATGAATGTCGCTGACCTTAAGAATGCCAAGGTCTTTGTGCAAAGTACTGGTAGGATATCCCTTATCAATTTAGTACTTTTTAAACTCTTTGTAGCATTTTAGTAATTGTAAGTATCATAGAATGTAACTATAACTATATAGTCATTCTTACTACCACAGAATGTTAAAACTATTAGTCACTCTTCCTACCATACTATACTATGATCAGTGGCGTAGGAAAGTACTTTTGAGTGGGGGGGCTGAAGACTGATGGCCGGCCTGTGAGAGGGGTCTTTTTTAAAAAAAATTTTGCATTTCCAGGTGGCCTCAGATGCAATTTGGTGCAATATAGCACACTTCAACACCCACTCCATTTTGTAAATAATTTTGCATTTTCACCTGGCCTTAGATGCAATTTGGTGCTCCAAATGAGATTTTTTTCTCATTTGGAAATGAAAAAGGGGTTTTCGGACTTGCGGAGCGGGGGGGCGGAATGATACTTCCGCCCCACCATATTTTTCACTGGGGGGGCTGGCGCGCCCCCAGCCCCACCGGTTCCTACGCCCTTGACTATGATACAAATTGCTGTTTCTTTTTAGGATGTGTGTGTGTGTTGCAATGGCTGAGTCATAGTGGTTGTTGATGAAAACTCATTTATCCAACATACAGAAACTATAGAGCAGTACAAATACAGTTTTATTACACAACGTGATGAATACTTCAAAACAACTGAAGAAATATTTGAAGTGTGTTGCAAGATTTGAAATAGTTTTTTTGGTCATTCAATAACAAAGGTATACATTTGCTTACGTGAACACCATCTCTCATGAATTTTTTGCATCAGCATCATTGTAAGTACCCATAAATTATGTTTAATAAGCAGACATACATACTGTACCATCTAATCCAGCTGGGAGGGGGAGGGGGAGGGGGGAGGGGAGAGGGGGGCAATGAGGCAGGGATGAAGCAGAGCTAAAAGCATTCTTTACAAATTAAATCCCACACCTACAGTAATGTGCAACCTTTCATGAGCAGCTGGTTAAAAGGTGTGCAAAAGTTGTTGTTTTTCAATTGCTTAGAGATGCGAGTAGTGGAAAAATAAAATCACATTGATCTAGATCTGGCTTCAATGTTAATTCTTTACTATATATAAGCTTTTTGGCTACAAGAGTCCCAAAAATTTTTTAATTATAAACCAGAGTTATTACATGTAGGTCTATGTATCTCTACAATAATACTCACTTTCAAAAGGACATCGACTACAAATACTGCTAAACAAAGAAATTCTAGAGAAGCTATAAGCCAGCACGGAACTTCTGTCGGTACACCACGGTAGTAAGGGTCGGAACTCCACGTTAGAGAAGAGGGTCGCTCAAAGAATGCCAGCAGGTGTATAACTGTGATAGCAGCATAAACCAACCTTGGATAGATGAAACAGTGTGAAAGGTTTGTAAATAACAAAAGAATAAGCAATGATAAAGACGTTTCAAGCGTTTTGCAACCTAATATCCTCTTTTCCTTTACACAGGGAAAAAAAACTGTTAACAAACTGCTTAGTACTGCAAAAAGCCTACGTGGGTAAATATATAAGTTAGGGAGCCTGACGTATCAATCCTGGCAAGATCTTTCCAACTCTTTCCTTGTTTAATGCAGATCTAAGGCTCTCTTTTGTGTTAACTTAAGCGTCTGGTTTAATGGTTAAATGAATAGCAGTGCTTGTAAGACATGGGTCTAAGAGTTCTAAAGGTTCTAAAAGATTTACTGACAGTTTTTATCCTTCTGCTGTGAAGATATTCAATGCGCACCAAAACCGTTAAATAATTTTATACTCCAATATTTTAATTTTTAATGTACAATTACATACTTTGTAGACTTTATATTGGATATGAGGGCATTTATATATTTTTGTATGCTTTAATATTTTGTAGGTACATTTTATATTTTTGTTCATCTTTATATTGTGAGTACATTTTCATATTTTTGCACATTTTATAGGAACGTTTTCATATAAGTGTATATTATTTTACGTCTTATATGTTATCTACAATTTTTAATGTTTTGAGCTCTTGTTATCACCTATTTCCATTGTATTTTTATATGATTGGCTGAATAAATATATCTATATATCTATGAATTTTCTCGACACTGCATACATTCGAGGCAGGTTACTACAGTAGCATGGTTGGTCAAACCTGCAAACTAAGCCCCATAGATCTCAAGGAGTTCTTAGTTTTAGACAAAATTGTGTTAGGGATTAATCCATTGACACAGGAATACTTGACAAACATATTAAGATAAGGTGGAAAGTCTATCGGGAACTGTATGATAACCTGCATGCAAAATGTGCAAATTATTAGACTGACAGATGGCAAACTTCACTGACATTTAGCCAGAAAAAACAAAAAACTCAATTTCAAGGCCTTAGATCAAACCAAAAATAACTCCTGCTATAAATGATGTTATAGACAAGACTAAACCTAGACTGCAGAAACCAATGACAAGGGCAAAATAAATGCTCTATACAGTACCCTTTGTAAATATGTAAATGACTTTAGGTAAATATTTATATAATATAAAGGAAGTCACATTTTTGCTGCATACTTAGTGACTAGGGGCTTTTGTGGAAGTAGGATTAAGTGAGATATATTTGAGTGTCTAGACAATGTGATACTTTCACATCATTACTATGTTCCAACCACAGGTGAGAAATTACCCTTTCGGTTTCGATAATAATCGTAACCTATGCAGGCGGATGAGTGTGTGTATGTGTGTGTGATGCATACTGCACAGAAAAATATTTTTCCAATGTGCAATTTGCATAGCACCATGTATCTGCCTAAGTGCCTAACCTTTGTTCACAGAAAGTATTAATGTTGTAGATCTGTACTATGGACTTGAACAGAAATCATAGTGGCGAGTGAATTTTGCACTTTGAGGAGTAGATTTGCGGTCTGTGGTAGAGATCAATCTGTATGCTGAATACAATCAGTTACCATCTCGGTCATCAGCTGCCAAATTACTCCAGGGAGGGTAGTTTGATTAGGGCTGGGGCAGACCCCCAGTAAAGTCAGCTTCCCTTTCCTCTGGTTGGTTCTTGGTTAGTTGTTTTTTTGTTTTGTTTTTGCTTCTCTTCTGAATTATATGCATACGTCTACTTTGCACCATTTGCCCCATATTTCCCCCTACTATTATTCTGCTTTTTTTATCCATCATCCTGCAGATGTGCTCTGCACAGCTCCATCAGGCTTGCAAGACGTTTGTGAGGATGAGGTTATATCGATACCTTATCTGCTTTCAATGTGCAGATCACACAAATAAGTGTTTTGATCCAGTATTCTTGTGTTTTATGAAGGTTATTTAGTATATTTACTATTTACATTTAGTAGCTTTACTTTTAGTTACCATTGAATGGTAGCTTTACTTGATAGTAGTTACCATTGAATGGTAGCTTTACCTTATAGTATTTACCATTGAAT
Source organism: Apostichopus californicus (assembly GCA_020650975.1). NCBI lineage: Eukaryota > Metazoa > Echinodermata > Holothuroidea > Aspidochirotida > Stichopodidae > Apostichopus > Apostichopus californicus. The sequence continues at coordinate 14,056 of JAIPMN010009976.1, forward strand.
GGTAGCTTTACTTTAATGTATTTACCATTGAATAGTAGCTTTTCTTTATATAATATTTAGTATTTACCATTGAATGGTAGCTTTACTTTATAGTATTTACCATCGAGTGGTACATTTACTTTATGGTATTTACCATTGAATGGTAGCTTTACTTTAATGTATTTACCATTGAATAGTAGCTTTACTTTATAGTATTTACCATTGAATGGTAGCTTTACTTTATAGTATTTAATATTGAATGGTAGCTTTACTTTATAGTATTTACTATTGAATGGTAGCGTTACTTTATAGTAGTTACCATTGAATGGTAGCTTTACTTTATAGTAGTTACCATTGAATGGTAGCTTTACTTGATAGTAGTTACCATTGAATGGTAGCTTTACCTTATAGTATTTACCATTGAATGGTAGCTTTACTTTAATGTATTTACCATTGAATAGTAGCTTTTCTTTATATAATATTTAGTATTTACCATTGAATGGTAGCTTTACTTTATAGTATTTACCATCGAGTGGTACATTTACTTTATGGTATTTACCATTGAATGGTAGCTTTACTTTAATGTATTTACCTTTGAATAGTAGCTTTACTTTATAGTATTTACCATTGAATAGTAGCTTTACTTTATAGTATTTACCATTGAATGGTAGCTTTACTTTATAGTATTTACTATTGAATGGTAGCTTTACTTTATAGAATTTACTATTGAATGGTAGCTTTACTTTATAGTATTTACTATTGAATGGTAGCTTTACTTTATAGTAGTTACCATTGAATGGTAGCTTTACTTGATAGTATTTACCGTTGAATGGTAGCTTTACTTTATAGTAGTTACCATTGAATGGTAGCTTTACTTTATAGTATTTACTATTGAATGGTAGCTTACTTTATAGTATTTACTATTGAATGGTAGCTTTACTTTATAGTATTTACTATTGAATGGTAGCTTTACTTTATACTAGTATTTACCATTGAATGGTAGCTTTACTTTATAGTATTTATTTACTATTGAATGGTAGCTTTACTTTATAGTATTTACTATTGAATGGTAGCTTTACTTTATACTAGTATTTACCATTGAATGGAAGCTTTACTTCAATAGTATTTACCATTGAATGGTAGCTTAACTTTATAGTATTTACCATTGAATGGTAGCTTAACTTTATAGTATTTACCATTGAATGGTAGCTTTACTTTATACTAGTATTTACCATTGCACTGGCTTTGAGTAGTAAAGTCTGTAGTACCAAAGGGAGACTGGATCTATCTTGTGGTTGATACTGCGATACTTCACGGCATCTTCAACAAACACAACAGCTTGGAGCAGAGCAGTGGAATCTGTCAGAAACATCCATTCAAAGAAAAGAAAAATGACGGACTAATATAAGGCCTTCAATTTGTTCAGTAATATATCTATATCCATACACCCTTGAACTCAGACAATCTCAGCTAGCATTAACAAAACTTTTGTAATGCTGTGATGTAACACTACTGGTGTATGAATGTCTCTCAAGTGAATATGCAGAATTTTGTGGAAGAGATTTGAGGGGATCGAGAGTAAGTTGTACCTGACATCTATCTGTAGCTGCAGTATGCATTGAGAAGGGGTAAAAGGGTACCCCCTCCTCCTTCATCACCCTCCTATGGTTTCCTTCTAATAAAGTAATGATACTTATAGGACTACCTAAAACCTAATTTGATATTTCTTGACAATTTAAAGTCTCAAAAGAAAGTATTTCAAGCTAACCCCATCAATCAACTCAACCATAAATAGTTTTATGAATGTATCTTTTCATTCTTCATCTTTGGTTTGTAAAGCGCCGAGAGCAGATTTTTTTCTGGATCAAGCGCTATATAAATTTAGTCATTATTGTTATAAATAGTTGCATAATTCGAAGGCAGTTTATAACACTCATTTAAATGCTTGCCATCCACAAAGTTTAGTCTGGACCTAATTTTAAGCCTTCTTAATTGTTTTCTGTCACTTAGTAGTATGGAATATAGTTAATTTATTCTGTTAAGTTCCTGTGACTAGTTTAAGTCCCAAAGTCCTGGGTGTCCCATCCTGTAACATGAAATAATGCCAAGTTAAAAAGCCATGGAATTTGTATTTATAACTGTAGCCTTTCTGAACCCCAAGATGGGCTAGGCTAGGCCATATCAAACCATGGGCGTAGAAGCACAATTTGATTTGGGGGACTGTAACGATTTGCCCGAATAATGTAACCAATAAGGAAGGGCGTACTGGTGAGGCCCCCCTCACCTTTAAGATTCAAGTTTGTTATAACTTATAAGGAATTCTGACAGTGTAATACTGTACATATCATAACATCGTCTTGGACAGAGAAGGAGATCATGGAGTGTTAACTGTGTCAACACTCCACAACATCCATGTCAGGTTAATTGGGCAAGCTAAGAATGTAAGTCTAAGTACATGAGGCTGAATTTTTTACAGAACTTCTGACTCTCATCAAACAAGATCATCACAGTTGTTTTTCTTTTGCAGTGCCCGAGGCAATATCGGCAAATTAGCCAAATTTTCAGGGAAATATCATTTTGCACCTATGTATCAAACTTAGCCTATCAGTGACAAGTAATAAATACTGTAGTCACAATTAACACATACTTTAGAGCGCCAATCCAGAGTAACTATAGAATACCGTACACTTTTCAGACTACTCCAAAAGGCCAGTCCTACGACACTATGTTATGTTGTTACCAGCATAGTATACAGCACGCTGGCATACACATGAAAGGCACAGTTCATCTTTGCTCATGCCATCTATTAAAATATAACATTTGGCAGTGTGGAAGGCAAATGTGAATGAAACTTAGACAGCCAACTCACAATTGGAAATTCACTATTATCTCCTCTCTTTTTTTTTTTTGGTAGAGTCTGAGTCGCAGTGGTGAAATCATTTTTATTCTTGGGGGAGGGGTTGGGGGATAACATTTTTTAGAAACACTTTTGAGAATGATGCATCTGT
>JAIPMN010009982.1:0-11008 GCA_020650975.1 Apostichopus californicus
TATACATAAGTGACTATATTGTTATCTATTTCCTGACGAGGAAGATGGGAAATCTTCGAAAACGTTTGAATATACACTACTATGACTTTCATCAACTGTTTCGTTTTATCATGTTAATATGTTTAGAGTCAGCGTTGGCAAATCCCATCTCCATTACAGAAAAAAAAATAAAGGAAAACATAAGAAAATGAAGCACATGTGGCTTGATGATGTCATTAGATTTGATCAAATCTGAAGGGTTAGGTGTGATGCGTCATTAAATCTGTGATATCTGCTTTAAATATGGAAAATGATTTTCCTAAGCTGATAGAGAGTTCATGACACATCTCTATCACAGAGACCTTTAATGATGGTCGGTTTGTGTTCAGTGTTGGTGTAGTGAAAACTAGCACTCAAATGAAGCACTTTGTCTTTCATATAATCACTTTATTAATTCAATTATAAAATGTGTTATTGGTTGGCTATCTGTAGTGGTGACTTTGATGTACAATCTTTACTCGTTCATGTTAATGTGTGATGCACATATAAGCCTCTCCTTGCTGACCTGTCTTCAATATAATACTTGAGTTCCCCGTGTACCTAATATACTTACACATGAATATTGTACACTTCCATTGGTATGTGTTGCATTCTTTCACATCTGGGTATATTGAAACCTAATTACTTGCAATTGTCTTGGTTTTCAAATTTAATTCATTCATTTAATACATGGTTCTATGTTGTCACTGTGCCATGTAAAAAGTTAGGAAGTTCTCACTTCATGAGTTATGATCCCATGTATAAAGTTAGCAAAGTTATTTAATTAATCTGTCATTTAATTCATTTAATTAATCTGTTGTCATTTTTAACAGAATATCTTTGAAAACATTTATTTTTGACTTAGAACATTTATTTTTGACTTTTCGATAGGAATGGGGGAAAGCAGTAAAGGACATGAAACTCTCCAGAGACATGTTTCGAGTGAAAGTCTTGAATCCGACGATGACAAAAATAGCCATGGGCTCAAACCCCCTCAGATCCATGTGGAGCTATCTAGATCGGTTTCTGACAACTTGGACTCTGCCTCTGTGGAGAAGAGACAATTTAAGTCGCAGCTCTCTGCACCTCCCATGGTAAGTAATAATACGACAAGGAGCACAGAAAATGTCAGCAATGGGAATCACCACCTGGTATCACCTAATTCACCGCGAACTAGTATTAGTAGCACAGGGACGGGATCACCGGGATCAACCCTGTCACTTAGAAAATGGAGAGCAGGATCGTTGGTACGGTACAACAAAGATCCTGTTCAGCTGGCAAATTCAGGCCAGTTGTCTGAGGTACGAATGAGAGGTCTATCAGGATACGAGGTGAACATTTTAGACTGGGATGAAGATGGAGGTAAGTGACAGTTTGTTTTAAATCTTCATAAAAGCTGACAAAATATTTGATTGGAAGCATGAGTACACAACATAATTCAACATAATGGAGAAGAAAAAAATTGCATACCACATAGAATTTTTCATTATCCAGAGAAATCCCATGTTACGGTGGTATGTAGAATTCAAAAGTTTTTTGTTACTTTATGAAAGTTGTTTCATTTTTTTTTAAAGTTGTTTCATTTGTTTTTTATTCCTGTAGCTCATTAATAAACTGAATCATGTTGAGAGACTCTCTTTAATTTCTAATTCTTATAATGTTACCTCCTTACTGCAAATTCCTACCTCTTGTTGTATACATTCAAAGTGAGTGATGAATATATATATTCTTGATAAGAGGCAAACACTCCTCCTGAAAATGAATCTCAGCAAGAATACAAGTTTAACCAAGACTTTCTTACAAATAGATATTACCTTACAGTTCGTCTAGATTTTTTAACATGTGACCTAATCATGTGATCCGTGGATGTTATTACCTGAGCAATGTAGGGAATCACTAATTGTATGAACTCGCAAACGATCATGATTAATAAATAGCTTTAGTCCCTGAAGGATGTTCTGATTAAACAGTCGTACTTAAAGAACCGCAGAGATTTGCTATTTGCTTTCACCGTGGCTTCATAACTAAATATCCCCCGGAGGATAATATTCTGTTTGTATAATTGGGAGCCGTTTTTTCCTGTCCTCACTGCAACTTGGAGATACATTAGAATTCAAGTTAGCATTGCAATGTTTAGTAACTGTACTTTTAGAATCAGAACAGCAGCTACATGATAAGAATATTAAATGCAATTTTTTTAATAGGAAGATGGAAGAGTACTGTTGACTACTAAGTCTCTCTATCTCCCATCCCCCCAACCCCCCCCCCCCAAAAAAAAGGGAAAGAGATGGGAGTTATCAAGATGGATAAGTTTTACAAAAGTGACATTTTCAGGTCATATTAATCTGAAAGAGCGAGCAACACAAGATCATTCTCCTGAATATGTACAGTACAGTATGTCACAGTAACAAGGTAGAGCAGGTAAATTCTGCAGTCATTGATGATGGTTGAAATTATTTATGGAAGAAAATAAATTTTATATGAAGTAGAGTAGCTGTCTTGAAGGGAGATCTTCCCATTCCCCTCTCATGATGCGGAAACATTACACTGTGGTGTGTGTATAGTCCTGATGGTAAACTTTAATCATTACAATGGGAAGGTCTTTGTGTCTTTAACTCTCTCCCTTCCCTCCTTAAGAACATTTCTTTAAATTTAACAGTGCAATTTGTGAAATTTTCAAATTGAAAGTACATTATACAGTATACAGTATATATCCTTGCAATCTTGCTATCTGTCTTGAAACTGCTAACCTGTTCTTTTTAAATTGTTTTTATTATTTAGAATAGATTAATTGAGACATCTCAGATTCTAAAAGCAATATAAAAGTTTTACCAAGTCTTCTCTTTTAACCTTCCAACCAGGGTTTGCAGGTTTCTTCCGGGGGCAGAAAAAACCGCGGAATAAACCGCGGTTTTTTCCACTCGGAAGAAATAGGATTCTTCCAGTTTCTTCCGGACAAAATGGAAGAAACTCATTTTTTGGGGAAAAACTGTTGATAAAGTTTCATAACAACCTGCAATGATTTCTAACTATGTAATAAATTGGACAAGAAGCACTATAGTGTCATCTAGGTAGTCTATATCTAGGTTTGGAGCACAAGACCTGCCTCCAACATATACTGTACACAATATAGTACTAGGCTACTGTAGCATCCGACAATTAAGGGAACAACTATGGGCAAGCAATATTTTGCAGACCAGAATGGTCCTCATTATAGCCCAGTTCTTAGTTAAAAACTAGTTTTTGAGTGGAAGGACAAGTGTTCCCTGGAAACTAGTGTAGGCCTACTACAATGCACACTCATCACTACGATTACATTGACCATTATGACCATATTTTGTGGAGATTGAACTCAAGACATGAGGGTTACAGATTCGACTGGAAGTTGTACAGTAGTGTGAAATGAGGGCTGGCTCGTGGCCAGCTGTGTTTAATTGTGGATGTTTTTTCATTTGCTGTTGGGATGATAAGTCATCCTTTTAACTACAAATTGTAATTTAGGGAGTTGCAGAAATTAAACTGTTGCCTAAATCTAATAAATATTGTTCGGCTATTTGCTTGGTGTTCATTGTATTAAATCCTAATGTGCATGGGCCAATCCAGGTTAATCATTCATAAAGTATGGCCAGTTATGCAATTCTGGTTGATGGGGGGATCGCGAGATGATAAGTAGTCTTTCAATATTGTGATTTATAAGCAAACATCTTTTGGTGTAGAAAAACCCAAAATGATAATCAAAACCAAAATATCATATTTTGATGGTTTCAATGGTATGTATTTCAGTCAGATGGTGGTAAGCTATTTGTCTCTTTATTATGTATGTGGGCTGTGCTGCCTATATGCCAATTTTCACAGTTTCTTCCAGTTTCTTCCGGTTTCTTCCAGTTTCTTCCGGAAGAAACTGGAAGAAACCTGGAAGAAACAGGTTTCTTCCAGTTTCTTCCACGTCCCCGGAAGAAATAGGTTTCTTCCGGAAGAAACCGAACCCTGCTTCCAACACATACTTACTGTATAGTGTATACAACAATGCGAGCTACTGTACAGTAATCCTTTTTTAGAGTTCCAGTACCTACAGTACATCTTAAATTGCACTGCACATAATTTGTTCCCATCAAAGTAGCTCCATCTGTTTTCTCACCGTACCTTCACTCATCTTCTCCCAGAAACAGGTAAACCTGTGTGAGATTACATCGGAATATCTACAAGTTAATAGCTTCAATTTTTTTCTCTAATCATTTGGTGCTTTTAACCAATGGTGTGTAGACTCCTAGTAGCATGTTCACTGATATCAATGCACAAGGCTTGCGGTAAAGTCCTCTAATATTCATGTCTGTTTATCAGATGATAAATCAAGTTCATTATTTGTGGTAAATCTGATGTGACATTTTGTTCAAACTTACTGTTGCAGTCACCAGTGGCAAATGGTGTCTGTAGCATTTTAGCGAGCTATCATTTATTATGATGTGATAGGACTTGACAAGGCCTTAGATTCATTGTTTGACACAAAAATTATCATGGTCAGTGGTATAATCAACGGCTAGATTGTAGTTATATCGATTTTGGTCATGCACATGATAGAAGGGAAGGGAAGTTCAGGAGACTAAGGGGACAATTGAGTGGCTTGATCTAGGGATGGGAGTGACAGAGCCTTTGGGAAGGGGTAGACAGAGCCCTTGGGAAGGAGAGACAGAGCCCTTGGGAAGGGGAGACAGAGCCCTTGGGAAGGGGGTAGACAGAGCTCTTGGGAAGGGGGAGTTAGACAGGTAGTGGGATATACAGTAGTTGAGAGATAGAGTGAAGGATTTATGAGTTGTTAGGAGAGGAAAGAAATGACATATTCCTATTTTGATGGATGTATCTTGAGTGACTTTCTATACATGTTACATACTTTACAACCAACATTTATAACCAAATCCAAGTAGAATGTCTAACCTCTAGGCTTGTAATGAGACCATTATAGAAAAATGATATTGGTACAATGTTGATTTCTCTGGAAAGTTGACTTTGAGGATGGTAATAAATAGAGGGAAGGGGGAGGGGGGCAAGAGAAATTTCCATACATGCCAAGCCTTGAAATACTAGAAGGATATAGTTGATACTAAGCGTACTATCAGTTCTCAGTCTCTTGAAATATATGCCTTGAAGCTTGAAGCCCTTGTTAGGGCTTTAAATGAGATGTCAAGCTCTTTGATTAGATCTGATAAGCTGCTGTGCTCAAGAGTTAAGTTACTTGCAGTGTATATTGATATAATGATGGCTTGGTGAAGTCATCACTGTTGGATGAACATTTCATTGCGGCATGCTGAACAACTCGTTGAAGTGTCTACCTTAGATCATTATCAAAAGAGACAAGGTAAACAAAGTGTTAGCTAATAAGCAATTGTATTTTATAGTACCATTGTGTTACCGTCTTTTAATCTCTTTACTTTTGGTTCTGTCAGTATATGTTTCTTCTTCTGATAGCATCACAAAAAAAGAAAAAAAAGAAGAAGATTCCATCAAACTCAGTTCCCGTCACCATTGATGTAGATTATTTCCTATAAAAGGCATAAAATGAGACCTAATCATGCATGCTGCCATGCTTGTGGAAAATGGTCAGTTCCCATGGCAACACCTGTTTTATCAAAGTCTGCAACTTGTTGAACTTCAACACATGTTCCTTGGCACCATTGAAAGAACTGATTGCCAGCAATACTGTACATCAGCTGTCAGGATGTTACAGGAAGATAAGGGATTCCCAGTAATGCAAACAAAGAAGGTTGCTTTTTTGAGGATTTTCATATATCGATTTCCGTTGAAGTGTGCCCTCTTTTTATTTTGAAATCAACAACAGTATATACAAGGAGAGTACAGACTGCGAAGAAGATACAGAGCAATTGATGATGAAATTCTAGTAAAAAATAATTAATTTCACACAGCCATTTGACAGAGATTTGGAACAAGATGCTGAGATACAGTAGGGTTCCACTTCATAGTAATTAATATGGAATATTTTAGCTTGCCAGTTGGTGTCATATCTAATCCATTTTAAGGAATGATTAACCCATTGACAGGATACCACACTGCCAATTTGAACAGTATGTTCTACAGTATATCTGCATAATACCATCATTTTCCTTTCACCTTTATGGTTGCTGCAACATGTAAGCCATGTACATAATCTAAGCAGTACCTTCCAGTTTTTACCCTGCACCCAACTAAATTTCATTGCAGTTGTTCCTCATTAGAAAAACATCAGTTCATATGCATAAAAATTTTAGCAATAATCTTAATTGTGTACTGCAATAACTAAAGGAGTACTGTGACTCAAGCAAACTCTGTCAAATCTTGCAATGCCTCAGTCACAAAAGAAGTTGAATTCTGAGCCAATGTATCCACTCTATACCTAGTACCAGTATATGGGACATGTAGGTATATTTCATTTTCTTTCCTGCAGAACTGTTAAATTGTGCGATATGTATGTTAGTAGTAATTGGTCTGTTCAGCATGATATATGGCAACTTCATCTACTTGATGGATCTCACAATCTGCACAAAAAAATAACAAGCGAATGTTGGAAGAGATTGTGTCACTGTTTATTTTGTAAACTGTTAACTTCCAGTATGTTTGTGAAATATTGTTTCATTACAGCAAAAACGTTTGCAATCCATAAGATGTAAATTTTCCATTCTATCTGATAATTTGGGCTTCTGAGTATCACTAAATGTAATCAAACAATCTTTCCAAACTTTCTGGTTCCACAGGCTGTATGAAAATGCTGTGTTGCTCTACCAATAAAGTTAAAAAGTTAAAATTGAAGGTTTACAGTCTTGTTTGTGGCCAAGGCCCTCTCACACGACTACAAAACTAACCCCTGGTCATTGGTAACTTGTCACATTCACACTCCAAGTGTACACAATTCAAACCTCCATCCTGGGACACTTAGCTACAACTACGTGTCCCCTGGGGGATTTCCCATAGGGTGCAACCACAACTATATTTACCTATAGAACTATTACACAACTATAACTTACCTCGCAAGTCACCATTTATACATCTGGGTGAAGAGAGGCAATGGAAGATTAAGTGCCTTGCCCAAGGACACAACGCATTGATCTGACCAGGACTCGAACTGCAATCCTTAGATCCCCAGTCCAATGCCTTTTATCACAACACTCTCGATGCTACAATGACAAAATGCACAGCAAAGTTTCACCGATGCAATATCCTTCTTAAAAATGAATATTTCCATGACAGAGGATGTCAAAAATATTCTGTCAGTTTTCCCGCATTCTGATACAAGTCTTTATGACAAAGATATGAAATATTCAAGTTTTTGATAGGTTTTATGAATGTACTATATATATATAGGGCCCCATCTGATAATGTGGCATCGCATGGCACTAATTGAGCTGAAATTTTGTTTGTCAAATTAGTCATGGCAGAAGGAAGATAATATTTGTGAAAGAATAACATCTTGATGCCAGCTTGAAGAACATTGTTAGATATATTTAAGCATTCAAAATTTCAAGAAAACTTAACAGCATTGTAATGGAGGCAGTTTTCCAAAAGCATGTTTGCCACATTTGATGGCATCATAAATGATCCACGGTGTTCTATTTCCTGGAGCATGAAGGATCCATCTGAAATAGGCTTATCTTAATGAAATGAAAAGTTGGACTTTATTTAACCACCAGTTGATAAAGATATCAATTGGAGTCTTTGGAGAGCCTGATAAATTGCTCCTAGCAGGATCATCCTAAAAGACAAACTGAAACAAAAACAGATTCAGAACATATTAAAAGTATACAGATGAACAGACAACTAAATTGGAGCAATGAATAATTTACCATTTACCTACATGGGCTTATTGAGAAGCAGTAAATGTTACCAGTTTTTTTTTTCTTTTTTTTGTTAAGTGATATTTAAGGAAACAAATATTTATCCACATCCTGAGTGCTCTTGTTTATAGCAAGTCTCATAGTAATTGAACTTTTAACTGTTAATACAGAAAAAATACAGAAATTGGAATCAAATTTACTGTGTCAAACATCACTAACATTACATGTTTACTGAAAGGACACTTCATTCTCAACCATAAAAGTAAAGTTGTTCTCTACTGTGTACAGTGTTTGACATGAATATAAAGACAGCTGCAGGTTGAAGCATGTGCTTTATACTGTATATGTGTTTTAGTAATATGAAGTGAACAGTACATATTTTTAAGCAGACAAGTAGAACAAGCATTGTTTACTGTACTTACCGGTTTTTTATCGTTCAGTTTTGTGAAAGATGCTAATGCTTTGGGAACAAAATTGCTCAACTTGATGATGATATAATTGATTTCCACATCTCATAGCCAAAAAAAAGAAAGATGATTAAGACTTTCAAAAATTGGTATCGTGTTGTGTAAAATAAGGAATTGCAGGATGAGGCCTCAAGATTTGATTGTTACTATCAGTGTGAAACATTGAGCCTTCCCTTTATAACGATTGCAGAAAATTAAGTCACAAGTTTAAAACAATTTACGGCTCTGGTCTGGTCCCTGGTCTATTTAGACATGTGATAATCCGTTACACCCTGCAGTAGTCACTGAGATGCTTTAAAACTTACATGATCCTAAAACATTGCAAGAATTCATTCATCTGTGAAAATTAGAGCAAGCAAATATTTGAGTTGTTTCAGGTTGAGAAATTCTGCGTTCACAAGTTTTGAACTGCAGAGCTGTGTGCTTTATAGACATTTGTGGATGATTGTTTTACTATTGTATTGGTCTAAAGTTAAAATTATTTTGGTTCAATTGAGATCATTGGATTGTAGATTCAATTTTCAATTAGTTAAAAATCAATTAAAGCTGCACTTTGCATTGAAGTTGTGCAATATACTGTAGTGTTAGCATACTTGATGGCTAAAGGAAGAGCGAAGTACCCCAGAAAAGATAACCTGGTATCCAATTATTACTCTGGCATTGCTAAAGGAGCAATAACATGAGGCAATAAGAAATTTTTCAAAATATGAGTTGAAATTAGAAATGATGTATAATAAATAAAATGAATATGAAGGATATGAAGGATATGAAGGATAATCTATAAGCTCAAGCATCAGTTAATCTGCAAGCAAGAAAAACAATTCCATTTCCTCAGTTTATAGTAGACCCCAAATTCTAGTGAAGCAAAAAGATTATACAGTTACATGTGAGAAAACTGCTTGAAGCATCAATTATTGAAGATAAGACCAAGGTGTAATATTTATAAGACAAACAGGAGAATGCAAATTTCCTATGAGCTCAGATGAGATGAAAAAGTAGACATCTATATAAACACAGTTGAAGAAGTTTCAGGTTGAAGAGAACATTGTGAAACATTTTGGAACACTAGCCTGCAGTGATACAGAATTAAGTTGACACAGTTCAATGGTGATTATTTCTCCCTTTTCAGGGCAATACTGCCTTATTTGTGTTAGTATCATTTCAAGTTCCTGCAGCTGTGCAGATGCACAATTCCAAGGGTAAAATAATACTGATGGGCTACAGTGATGGAAAAAAAGAAAGCAAGGGAAAGCCTCAACCTAAAAAGAAGTACTCAAAATTATTGAAAGCATGAATGTAAAATTCTATTTTTGGTATATTTTGAGTCAATATATAGTCATTTCCACTCGGTGCCCAGGGAAGAACCTTTAATTGCATTAGTTTCTCTCCAGTCTGCTTATTTCTCTAGATCACTGAATGGTATTACAGCATACAGGTCAAGCATCTCATGTTCCGTCTCGATTCCGACGACGACGTTATGAGGAAGCCAACTTGTTGAGGCTTCTCTAAGTTCGTACATTTATAACATGCTGCAACCCTGTTCCCTCTAGACTTATTGATTTCAGCTTAAGTTTTGTCTTATACAGTGGGTTTGTATTTTTTTTTTCCCCGACTGGACTGTATCCAGATGTCTATTTCCTCGATATTGAAGGCCAGTGGAGATGTTTTTGCGAGTTTACGTTTGCACTTCATTTGACATAACACTTCATTATGCAAACAGGTAGATTTGATCTCTCCTCCACAGGTTTGTATGGTACATTAGAGAGCTGTAAAGAATATTGACAATGAAATTGTGTTTAATTTTTGTTTTCCTTACAGGCTATTGAGTATGTTTACGTACAGTTATACTTAGCATAAGTACATCTACATAGCATAATGTACATTATATTACTTTGCTAAGTTTCATTAATAATAAATTATCATCACCAATCAAATGTCATATGTTTCCTGGTTTCATCATTCATGTAATATCACTGCTCATAATAATCATGTATTTATTTACCCTGATCGACTTGGGACTGTGAGATGATATACAGTTTGCAATTGGAACTGTACAGAGGGAGGTAGATCTTTCTGTTTTAACATCAACTTTCTGGTTACAGAAATTAGCTATACATGTGCCATTTCTCATTGATTTTTAAAAGATTTGTGACTGTATGCATTGTACTTTGTAGAATTAAAAGAAATATTTATACCTTCTTGATATATAAATGTACACACCGACAGCTTGCCAGAACTGCAAAAATTTATGTCAATGTACAGCTAAATTTACATTAGCTGAAGAAGCCATGCACAACTTACATTCAGCAAATATATATACAGTATGTATTAAATTCCACACAGATAAGACACAGACTTGCAATTGGTTGGTTCATTACAATGCATGATACAGATAGTGATAATTATTTCGATTCAGAATTTATTCCAATCATTATAAACCATCGAGGTAGTATATATGTCCAATTTAGATTATAAAAAAAACTCCACAAAGAAGTGTTATGGTTTCCCTTGAAAAAAAAAAAAAAAATTCTCATTTAGTTCAATAGTTCAGTTCAGTTCAGTTCATGGGTGCAATATACAAATAATTTTTTTTTTGACCTGTTCCATGTAATGATTTCTCCGACAGGAGAAGAAATCACATTGCAAAACTTGCAAGCTTTTTGGTTCCGCATGCCATAAATCTTGTTATAGTATGTCCAGCCA
>JAIPMN010009989.1:0-29356 GCA_020650975.1 Apostichopus californicus
ATGTGGCAGGCGTTGCAGACTAGTTGGTAAAAAGAGGTCATTTTACAACCATGGCAGGTCGATTACGTAATCTCAAGAAACTTTTCCATTACATCGTGCTATAGTTGGGATCTATACAACAGACCTTTAAGGTAACTTTAATGTCAATTTCAGGGTAAATATATCATATTTCAAAGCCATGGAGGCAAACGGGAACAGCATTCCAACCAATGGAGTGGTTCAGTCGCTATTGACGGACCTCTATCAGGTAACCATGGCATATTCATACTGGAAAAATGGACAACAAAACTGCCACGCTGTCTTCGATGTTTTCTTCCGGAAGAATCCGTTCGACGGGGAGTTCACGATATTTGCCGGTCTTGGGGAGGTCCTGAAACTCCTCAGAAATCTGAAGTATTCCGAGTCAGGTAGGGGTGCATGATGATGGTAGTCTGTTTTGAACTGTATTTCAGTTTCCGTAAACTAAAAGGGTCAGGAAGTCATTCAGTCGAGCCTATGCAGTGGTGATAGTATGCATGTTTTCGTGTGGGTGTGTGCATGTGGGTGGGTACATATGTATGTGCCAGGCCTCGGCTTGTAAACACGATAACTCAAAAATTGATATGGATTGGTGGGTGAACTTCGTATTTGATATGCGTATGCAACTTATTGAGTACAAGAACCCATTTGTTTCCTGCAGAGGTCAAAGTTCATGTGAGGTCACCAGAGGTTGTAATGACTAGCAATTTATCTAATTCAGGAGAAGAGGTTTTTGCATGAATAAACTTTTTTCTTTAACTCTACCTTTATAATTGTACTGTACCTCTTTTGATCAGATTTTTTGGTCAGACTTTTGAACAGTGAAGTGATCTAATCTTCTTTTTACATTCTTCTTCTGACTTTTCAACAGATATTGACTACTTGAAGACTATCCTGCCAGCCAACGCCGAACAAGAATTCTTTGATTATCTGTCCGCAGCGGATAGTAAAGGGATCAAATTATATTCTGTTGAGGAAGGCACTGTGGTGTTCCCGAGGGAGCCGTTGATAAGAGTGGAAGGGCCCCTTCCGCTGGTACAACTCCTCGAAACGACCATACTGAACCTCGTCAACTACGCTAGGTATGATATGTGTGGAACAGCTTATTGATTGGTCAATCAGTAATTTGACCTTTTGACCTATCACCTCTTGATCGTACTTAAGATGCATATCTTCAACAAGTTTATGATCTAGCAGCATTGTTAGGAGTCCGTCTTGGTACTCATCTTCTCGCATAGTTACCTGTGCTCTTATAAACTGCCTTCATGGATTTGCACTTGTACACTGGTAATTGAAAATCTTCTATGGGTACTAGTACAAAACAAAGCACTTGAAGTAGAGCTCAGAGCCCTGCACTTATACTCTTACTGAGGGGAATTCTGTTATTATCTTTACTCATACCGAGGGGAGTTCTGTTTGCACTTGTACTCATACTGAGGCGATTCCTATGTGTACTTGTACTCATGCTGAGGGGAGTTCTGTTGTACTTGTACTCATTCCGAGGGGAGTTCTGTTGTACTTTTACTCATTCTGAGGGGAGTTCTGTTTTAACTTGTACTCATGCTGAGGGGAGTTCTGTTTGCACTTGTACTCATACAGAGGGGAGTTCTGTTGTACTTTTACTCATTCTGAGGGGAGTTCTGTTTTAACTTGTACTCATGCTGAGGGGAGTTCTGTTTGTACTTGTACTCATACTGATGGGAGTTCTGTGGAACTTGTACTCATTCCAAGGGGAGTTCTGTTTTTGGTTCCTTGCTTTTGCAAAGGAACCTATGTAGTCAGGTTGGCGTGTGTGTGTCCGTGTGTGTGTCTGTGACACTTTCTTGGGTACACTGTAACTCAACAAGGGAAGGTTGGCCTACACTCAAACTTGGTATATAGATCCGCCTTAGTGAGAAGGTGTGCCCTATTGTTTTGGTGCCTGTGAAGGTCACCAAAGGTCAGTACTTAGGCCAAAAACTAAAATATTAAAAACAGCAATAACTCCAATTGGCAGGGTCTGACATGGTTCATAGTTTGGGAGTATTTGTGAATGGGGTAAGGGATCATTTCCAAACATAAAGGTCATGTGATCCAAGGTCAACAAAAGTCAATTAGGGGTCAAAAACTAACTAGTATTTTTGCAATAACTTGAGAACCAAATGTCCATCAAGGTTGGGAGTTACGCTATTGTAATCCAATAGTCGACCTGCATTTGGGTGACCTCTTGACCTCCGGTTGATCTCCAGTGACCTGTATTAGTTTCTTTCAAGTTGGTTATTTGAATTTTTGTGGCCATCTTCCGATCTAAATTGTCCATAAGTTGACTCCTCTGCAACCTTTGTGTGTTAAGTTATTAAAGATCAAGGTTTTGTTTGGTTTTGTTAAAATTCTTAATAAGTTCAGTTAGGATGATTCTGTGAGTTCTGTAAAAAAAAGCCAACTCTTGCTCCTATCAGACACCTGGTTTCCCTCAACAGGTTCTCAGAAGGACCAACGGTTGATTTGTGATATTTTGGCAATAATATTGTGTGTGTACATCGGACCACATAACAATTTTAGGACAGTGCTGCTCCCTTGTAAATATTCCTTACAAAGTTACAAGTAAGGAACCATACTGCCCTTAGGCTCTTGTTACTTGTACTCATTCCGAGGGAGTTATGTTTTTACTTGTACTCATACCGAGGGGAGTTATGTTTTTACTTGTACTCATACCAAGGGGAGTTCTGTTTCTACTTGTATATCATTCCGAGGGGAGTTCTGTTTTACTTGTACTCATACCGCTCGAGGGGAGTTCTGTTTTTACTGTACTTGATCTACTGTACAAGTATGCTAATTTAGTAAAATCTGTAAATGTTGAATATTAATAATTCATCAGTCATCGTATCGCTGGGATTTTAGTAAATTTATTTCTCATCAAGCACATTCCTCACCATGCAGAAACTTTCAGAATTGGATCATTTTTGATGACTGTGTTTTGTCAAAGTTGGTTGTCAGGGAGAAATTTTATAGAATCTAACAAAGAATCTAAATTTAGAGAAGATTGCTTTCAGCATCTCATAACTAAGGCTCTAATGTGATACTGAACATTGAACAACACTTTCAAATAGTGAGTTGTTGTCCTGTTATGCATAACATAAACTTAGCCATCTCTCCACTACTACTACTAATACTACTTTGCATATAAATAAATTTAGCCACATGTCGGTGCTAAGGTTCAGAATATCACAAATAATGCACTTTTTATGACTATTTAAATTTTTCACCTTAACAAGCTGTTTCAAATTTAAACAATTTTTGGTCAATTCCCTAGTTTTTTCATAGTAAGTTTTATTGTAAGGACAGTCTCTCTCTCAATTGTTTACTTAACCTTTTGGTGCCTTTAAGACCAGGAATGTAAAACCATTTAAAATTTCAACCGCATTTTCCTTCTGTAACGTCGATGTGAAGTACAGTCCTGCGGGTCAAAATCGTCCATCTTTTGTTCCTGCTGGCGAAGAGAGAACAATTGGCAATTATGATTTTTACGAGTATCCGTTAAGCTATCCATCTCAGTCTGGCTCCATGTTCAGTCAACCATTACATCTTTTCCTGCCACAATTGTCTGAATCTTATATTGAGTTTGTCAAATCAGAATGGCAGAGGGCAAAGACCTTTAATATTGGCTTTTTTTGCTTTTTATAGCGCTTTATACCAGCGATAGGTCTCAAAGCGCTTTACAGACGTTATATTACCCCTGGTCAATGATAACCTGTCCCAGAGACAATCCCTCCAGTCAGCAGCAGTTATATACTGCACCCAATGACAAGTTACCTCACAGGTACCCATTTAACCCCTGGGTGGAGAGAGGCAATTGAGATAAAGCATCTTGCCCAAGGACACAACGTAATGAACTAGGTAGGAATCGAACCAGCGATCCTTGGATCACGAGTCCGCTGCCTTAGCCTATTGGCCACCACGCTTTCTGACCTTCGTCAGAAAAAGTATGAGGAGACAATATCTATTAGTTCCTTTTGTCTCACATTAGGATAAACTGCCCCCCCCCCTTTCCCCCCCTCCCCTGCAACAAAAGATAATGATAACAATTTGGTTGAGGTTTTGCATCTTTTTCTTTTGTTATTTTATGTTACTGGTGTATTTATATATTTTCTCATTCTCTTCCTTTGTGAAGATCCTGTGGTTTGGATTCATATATTTGGCTCTGCTTGGCACCTTTGATGGTTTTTCAATTTTGCAGATCTATGCTATCACGAAAAGTAGGCTGGGTTATGGAAGCATCTAGCATTGTGTCAAGTAGTCATGAAGAACTGTAAGTTCAGTGCCATTAATAAAAGGAAGGAGAAAAAAGGGAGAGGAGGGGGGAGGGGGGGGGTGGGGTGGATGGCAGAAGTGCATCTAGTATCAATTATGCAGTTGTTCCGTCATTGGAGTGATACTCATAATTTCAAATGTAAAAGCTATGAATAAACGAGAAATCTCTGGCAAAGAATTTCACAGTTGTAGCTAGCAACTTGCGCCCCACAGTATACAAACGATACAGCGATGGACATCTCAGGTCCAGCTAAAGATAACAAGGTATCACGTTTCATTACTGTCTGCATTTTGTAGGGACACGAACAAAACGTCACTTGTAGGCAACAGAAAGTTAACTTTTTCAGATGGCCGCACGCGATTTGGGGCGAGTCTTCAATGCCTTTAAGGCAGTGGATTTGTGATCTGGGCAAGGCACTTTATCTCCATGGCTTCTCTTCACCCTGGTGGGTGTATACTGTAGATGGGGGACCTGTGAGATAAACTGCCAGTTGGGCGCTGTTTAGCTGCTGCCATGTGGAGGGATTGTCTCTATGTTTGACAGGTTATCATTGTTGACTAGGGTAATATTGTTATGCGCCTTGTTCACCTTTATCTGTGGATATTTAGTGTCTATATGATCTGCAGTCCGGATAAAATCAAGTTCCTTAACTTGCATTTTCCTGCATTACAGCAGACATTGGTGTAGGAGTGTATCGGCTTAAATGAGAGTAGCACAATATTTGCTGATAATATTCAGTTATCTTCAAGAACTAATGGCAGGTACAGTAACCCTGGTACAGTAAAATGCAGGTACAGTAAAATGGCAAGTACAGTAACACAACAAACCTGTGTTCAGTGTCCTTCAAACGATGGTTGTGAATGTAAAGGGATACCATAACAGAAAATTAGGCAGTCACTTAAATGTCTATAATTTTGCTAGTGCTTATTCATAAATAGAACTAGAATTGAGAAAAGACTTGTTTAATAAATGGTCAGTCTTTGATGGATTTTGATGGGAGTTGCAGCTATTTTCATGATTTCTCATTCCCATAAGAGGGATAATGACAATTTTGTTCATAGGTGTCGGTAGACCCTTTAAACATTAACAACTACTAGCATTGAGTTGAAGGATAGCATTTAAACATACATGTAATCAAACTTGTGTACTGTAACTAAGCTACTGCACATTGTTTTTCATTACAATCTTACAACTTCCCACAAATTTGATATACTTGAGTAGGATCCCCCAGATGATTTTTGGCACCTATTGGAATGTCAATCTTTCCACCCAATTCAGGTTCCTTTGATTACTGTAAACTTTAGCAAAGAAAAGAAAAACCAAATTGTTTATCAGTCTGAAACGTTCATCCTGAAACAGTCAGTGACTGGAGGGACTCATGTATATCTGAATAAGGCGCCAATTTGAGAAGCACAATGGCAACGATTTGTTTTCAGTCGATCTCCACAATGCAGTGTTTTCAAATTTCTTTGTTAAATTTGAACAATAGGGGTCAGTTGTCGTTGACTGAAAAGTGCAGGGAAAAAAAATTATAGTGTATTGTTTGCATTATGTTTAAAGTGCAACTAACAGTTTAAAAATGTTGAATAAAAAAGTTTAGCATAAAAGCAGTTTCAAGGTGAGATATATGTGACCTTGAGGATCGAAATAGAAGAATGTTATATTAAAATCCAATTACCGAAGAATGTACACTTGTGCAACAAACAATACGTTAGGATTTCCATTTACACACTAACGTGCGACAGACAACACATTAGGATTTCCATGTACACACTTACGTGCAACAAACAACATGTTAGGATTTCCATGTACACACTTATGTGCAACAAACAACACGTTGGGATTTCCATGTGCACAATTATGTGCAACAAACAACAGGTTAGGATTTCCCCACCCCTGAGATCCCTCCCCCAGGATGTGGATCACACTACCATACAAATCCGTCCGGGCACTCAAGTATTCCTGAGCACATCCCTGAGATGTGAGTTGAAGAAATGTAAATTTATAAGATCAAAGAAATAGAATTTAGTAGATCATATTTAAGGCTTAAAGGTTTTCAAGCTTGAATTCTATTACTTTGTCCTCACAATGTTTTATGTACACACACAATACTCTCATATAAAGCCTGAAAACCCTGATGGAAATTTGAGGGTAAATGTACATTTTCAGGTAAGAGAACCACTAATTCTGTTTACAACACTTTTTAATATCTCCAGAGACCTTTAATACATATTAATGCATTCATGGAAGGATTGGCTAACGTGCCAAAGCTGAAAAAATCAAAGGCTTGGTCACTTACTTGCATTATTACACATTCCTTACATTACATAAATTAAGGAAAGGGGATAAAAGGCCCCCCCGTCCCCGCCCCCGCCCCCGCACCAACTACCCCGCCCCCGCACCAACTTTGAGTGTCTTCTTTAATCTCAATCATTGACTTTTTATATTTTTTATTTTACACCCACAGTCTACCCGGCAAACATTCCAAGCGCTAGGAATTACAATAAGTTTAGCTTACTGGAATGCAATAACATATTATTCATGGCAATAACCCAAGGATTTAAGCAGAACAGGTTCAGAATTGTGACCATTTTCACAAAGTTCACCTTGAACACTGTACAAAAGAACATACTCTACATATTGCCCTATGGACGAGAACACTTGAGGTCAAAAACAACAAAATAGGACCCTAAGGCTCTTGTCATTGAGAATTACTGTAAGATCATAAAAAGAAAACATGGATTTTGTAGAAGCTGTGACTGATTTGAACCATCATGATCAACTTGGTAGGCAGCTATTGTGAGGACATAATCATGGAAACTTGTGTGCAAGCTACCATACAGTAGCTAATGAGTAAACTTTCAAACTTGTTGTTGCCCAAACATTAAAGGAGGCACAAATCCGACAACTATCCTTATTGGTCTATGTGATAGAGATAATTGTCATAAAGAACTCCTCCCCCCCACCCTATGTCACACCTCACCCCAGCTAGGAGACACAAACCAAACCATCATTGGTCTAGGTGATAGAGATAACTGTCATAAACAACTCCTCCCCCACCACCCTCCCCCAACACACACACATCACACCTCACCCCAGCCAAGGGACACAAACCCAATCATCATAATTGTTCTAAAATATATGATAGTAATACTGTCATGAACAACTTCAAGATCTACAGTAAGTCCCCTTTGGAGTTTCTTCACACATCAGGTTGAAGACTTGATCAAGTCAAAATATGACATCATCCAACCACACATGCTTCACTTTTAAAAAAAAAAATTTATCTATCTTTTGTAATGGATATTCGCTTTTTGCCAATGTTGACTCTTAAGAAATTGTACCTAATGACGTGATTGGTTTCACTATGGACACTGCTAACATTCTAGCTTGAAGATATGAAGAGAAAAACAAACAGTAAATAGAAGGTTCCCAGTTCCTAGTGGCACTATGACATCACAGATTTACAAAAGGACAGCTCCCTGCAGACACGACTTGGATATCTCCTGAACAGAACAACATTTTTCTAAGCTGTTTATGTGAGTGGTTCTGCACAAAGATTTCTGCTATATAAGTTTATGATGATGATAAGGGTTGTGTTCCCTTTAAATACTTGTATGTAACATACAAACTTGTCTAGGCGACATCGTTTTGCTCGTGAGGGAGTGCTGAGGGATCGTATTATTTGCTCATTTTCTGTGAGGGATATTAACTGCAAGGTTGTATTCTTCTGATCGACTGCAGTCCTGTTTGGAATATTACTTACACAGTGCATTCGGTAGAATAGAAATAATGGGTGACCATGGAAACGCATGAGAGCTTTAACGGTGTTGTGTTGTCTTCCACAGGGCTATTGCCTGTAAAATGCTTTCTGCATACTAATCAATTTGAAAGCAACCATGCAACGTATCTTTTCAACTTTTTGCCATTTTCCAAATATTTCAGATATTTGGCATTCCGTTGTACTCCATTGTAGGGTATAGAGCCAATACAGGTATGGATTACAATAGACTTATCGGGCACATTCTTCGAATTGAAGAAACCTACCGCAGGGGTCAATGGTTGTTGTGAATATTGCATTTTCTTTGATAACGTGATACATATGAATGAAGCAGTCAAGGTGGATTTCCTTCAAATAAATACTGATGTTGATAGACCGTCTAAAATTTTGTTGCTGTTGGTAAGGTATACCATATACTACTAACAGTACATGGTACTGTATAAGATGTACAGTATTTACTACAGTAGTATCATCTGTGCAACAGTAACAAGTCATTTGGTTGCTGTTGGTAAGGTATACCATATACCAATAACAGTACATGGTACTATATAAGATGTACAGTATTTCATAGTATCATCTGTGCTACAGTAACAAGTCATTTGGTTGCTGTTGGTAAGGTATACCATATACTACTAACAGTACATTGTACTGTATACGATGTACAGTATTCCTAGTATAATCTGTGCCACAGTAACAAGTCATGGTTGCTGTTGGTAAGGTATACCATATACTACTAACAGTACATGGTACTGTATAAGATGTACAGTATTTCCTAGTATCATCTGTGCTACAGTAACAAGTCATTTGGTTGCTGTTGGTAAGGTATACCATATATACTACTAACAGTACATGGTACTGTATAAGATGTACAGCATTTCCTAGTATTATATGTGCTATAGTAACAAGTCATTTGGTTGCTGTTGGTAAGGTATACCATATATACTTCTAACAGTACATGGTACTGTATAAGATGTACAGCATTTCCTAGTATCATATGTGCTATAGTAACAAGTCATTTGGTTGCTGTTGGTAAGGTATACCATATACTACTAACAGTACATGGTACTGTATAAGATGTACAGTATTTCCTAGTATCATCTGTGCTACAGTAACAAGTCATTTGGTTGCTGTTGGTAAGGTATACCATATATACTACTAACAGTACATGGTACTGTATAAGATGTACAGTATTTCCTAGTATCATCTGTGCTACAGTAACAAGTCATTTGGTTGCTGTTGGTAAGGTATACTATATACTACTAACAGTACATGGTACTGTATAAGATGTACAGTATTTCCTAGTATCATCTGTACTACAGTAACAAGTCATTTGGTTGCTGTTGGTATGGTATACCATATACCACTAACAGTACATGGTACTGTATAAGATGTACAGTATTTCCTAGTATCATCTGTGCTACAGTAACAAGTCTACAGCTGTCACTACTTTGAACGATGTAGGTTATGTATGATAGTAACATATAACTAATGAAATATGCCTCACTAGTCTGTTTGTCATATCTGTAATTAGAACAGTGTCACCAGTCACTGTCTGGCATTTGGCATGTATAATGGTGAGCTGTGAAACATACATGTATGTCTCACTGTTGTATGTGCCACAATAACAAAGCATATAGGTCAGCTGTAGACCTACTGTACAGTATAAAAAAAAGTAAATTGTGTTTCCATAGATTGTGCTAGGATAACAAGCATAGAACAGGCACGTTTTAGTACAGTATGTATGTACACCTTTACAGTGTAATACCAATTACGCTTGTAGCCAGAGAGTATACCTTCAACATCAATTGTGTCATGATAACAATCATAGAATGATCACTATGTGGTTTACATCTACAGTAGGTATAATATGAATAAGCCTGTGACCAGCAAGCCACACCTTCTCATCAGTTTAGCCATGATAACAAGCATAGAGAAGTCACTGTTTGGTATTTAAAATAGGTATATGAGCTGTGCTTGTGACTAGAGAGCATGCTTTCCTAGTGTTTGTACCAGTGGCCTAGGAAGGTACTTTTGAGTGGGGGGGCTGAAGACTGATGGCCGGCCTGGGGGAGGGGTCTAAGGGGAGGGGGTGTCCCCTTCCCCTTTGGAAATTTTTTGCATTTCCAGGTGGCCTCAGATGCAATTTGGTGCAATATAGCACACTTCAACACCCACTCCATTTTGTAAATAATTTTGCATTTTCACCTGGCCTTGGATGCAATTTGGTGCTCCAAATGAGATTTTTATCATTTATTGAGAAATGAAAAAGGGGTTTTCTGACTTGCGAAGCGAGGGGGCGGAATGATACTTCCGCCCCTCCATATTTTTCAATGGGGGGGCTGGCGCTCCCCCAGCCCCCCCGGTTCCTACGCCCTTGGTTTGTACCATAATAACAAGCAAAGAGTAGTTACTGTGTGGTGTACATAGGTATAATATGAACCGTTCTTGTAACTACTGTATAAAGCATACTTTCCCAGTCGTACCATCATAACAAGCATAGAGCAGTTACTGTGTGGTGTACATAGGTATATGAGCCGTGCTTGTAACTACAAAGCATACCTTCATTCACAACAGTTGTGCCATGATAACAACCATAGAGCAGTCATTGATTGGTAAACATAGTTATAATATGAACCGCGCTTGTAACTATAAAGCATACTCTCCTTGTCGTGCCATCATAACAAGCATAGAGCAGTTACTGTGTGGTAAACATAGGTATAATATGAACAGTGCTTGTGACTAGAAAGCATGCTTTCCCAGTATTTGTGCCATAATAACCATAGAGCAGTTACTGTGTGATGAACATAGGTATATGAGCAGTGCTTGTAACTAGAAAGCATGCCTTCACAACAGTTGTGCCATAGAGCAGTCACTGTGTGGTATACATAGGTATAGTATGAACTATTCTTGTAACTAGAAAGCATACTTTCCCATCATTTGCCATGATTACATGGACACAGCAGTCATTGATTGGTAAACATAGTTATAATATGGACCATGCTTGAAACTATAAAGCATACTTTCCCAGTCTTGCCATCATAACAAGCATAGAGCAGTTACTGTGTGGTATACATACTGTACATAGGTTAAGGTGACCAGACGTCCCCGATTTTCGGGGACAGTCCCCGATTACAGTGTGCTGTCCCCGATGAACAACTGTCCCCGAAAATGTCCCCGATTCGTCAAAATGTTCAGGAATTTCGAAAATATCCCACATTATTAGTAAAATAATTGTAAAAACAAAATTTAGTCAAGTTTGCAGTCGCAGAACGGAACTAACCAGTATTTCAGGTGGGCCAGTGTAAAGTGGAATATGCTAGATCGATCTAGCCTAGCACTCTTACGTAAAGTAAGTAAATTTCATCTAAGAAAAAGCTACATTTTTGAAAATAAAATTGATTTAAAAAAGTGCTTCTAAGTATCACCATTTTACATCTAAGCACCTTAGGCACTTGAAAATTTTCCAAAGGGGGGGGGGATGCCACCTCCCCTTAGACCCATCCCCCACCCATATCAGTCACGCAATAAATGTCCCTGATTCCAGTCAGGTAAATATGGTCACCTTAACATAGGTACAGTATATTATCAGCTGTGCTTGTATTAACCAGCAAGCATACTTTACCTCACTACCATATATTTTATTTTTTTGTTTGTGCCACAAAGGTAACAACATACCTCCGTTACTATCTGTGATTGATTTAATAGTGTAATTTACTATTCTCTGAAGTAAAAACCTGTAATTCTATGACCTAACAATTACCCAGTAGTACGTAAGACTACTGATCACTTTAACAGTCTGATAAATAATCTGGTATCCTATCATTTTTTGTTTAATACAGTCTGGTGGCCACAAATGCTGCAAGATTCCGCATCGCAGCCGGAGAGGACAAGAAACTCCTTGAATTTGGTTTAAGAAGAGCGCAGGGTCCAGATGGTGGCCTGTCAGCTTCTAAGTACTGTTATGTCGGAGGTGAGACTAATCCCTTCATCATCAGTGCCTGGGTGTGCTCATGAATCGTTCATTCCACCAATCATAAAATTGGTCAGAGTGTTCAAGTGGAGATTCGACTCGACTTGTGATCAGTCATCCAGGCACTCGACTTGTAATGAGTGATCCAGGCACTCAACTTGTATCTGTCATCCAGGCAGTCTTCTGAACAGCACGTAAATAATGTGCAAAGACGAAGCTTAAAGCTTTAAAAGCTAAAATAACTTTTGTGTTTAGATATTTGGCTCAGTATTGGTACCATGTCATCCGAAAAAGTCCTATAAAAATGAGGCAAGTCATTAAACTTAAACCAGCAAAATATCAATATTTTTCTTTCAATCTCTAAGGCTGAAGAAAAAGTTCAACAAATTTCTAAATTTCTGATGTTATGTGTTTGTGTCTTACATGTTAAAGACATATGAAATGCTGGCTGGTTGAGAAAATTCTCATTGTCAGAGGGAAATGGAATATTTACTTAAAGTGCTATTTATTTTAGTTACCTCAATAGATGAAAATTCTTAATAAGCACAGTTAAGTTTTATCAATTTGCAGTCTTGTTTGGAGTAATATTTGGTGAAATTTGGCAACCATTTACATTTTTTCTGAAAACAGGAAAAGAAACCAAACTAGTCAAGTTTAATGAACTTCAAGTCTCTGAAGTTTTGGAAATTTATCAAACATACCAAAGAAAAAAAGACAATAGCAAAAAGAATCCAACTTTAAAATCAGAAAAGAATTTAGCAGGCTGAGAACATCATAGCAACCAACAGACTGTCCCCCTCTTCATGTCTCTGACTCAAAGACTTGTAAGTTGTCGCAAATATACCGATGCCCACCCGCTACAGGAGTCATGCAAGTGACTATTGCTTGTTGATTTGTGATCTTATAGCCTTAATTTAACTTGATTTAAAAGTGTTTTTTTGTCACTGCTGTTTGTGCATAACAGTTGCCTGTATGTCTCCAGATACTGTCGGCTGTTAATTTAAAGAAGACAAACTGTTATTGTTTTGCTACTATTTGCGATTTCACTGCTACTGACCGCTGTTCTTGGTGTGTTACGTTCCTTGATTCAGGCTTTGATGGTACCAGCAACGTCCTAGCGGGAAAGTTATTCGGTATTCCAGTCAGTGGGACTCATGCACATTCCTACGTCATGGCACATACGGGAGTATCTCAACTAGCCTCTAAAGTAAGTCAACGTTTACTCTTTACTTCAGAGGATGACGTGAGGCAGAATGTTTACTCTTGATCGGTGAATTTGATTTATCCGGTATCACATTGTAAAATGCTATGCAAAATGCTGTGTAAAATGCTGTGCAAATTGCTATGCAAAGTGGGCAAATTGCTATGCAAAGTGGGCAAATTGCTATGTAAAGTGGGCAAATTGCTATGCAAAGTGGGCAAATTGCTATACAAGTGCATAGATGTATAGCAGTTTTAGTACACAGGAAACACATAGTATTTTATAAGATACAAAGTTAATCATAGCCTTCAAAACTGATGTGCAACCTTGTTACACTTATTTATTCCCTGTTGATTTCGTATAGTTTAAGCAAATGGACTAAAAAGAGAGCTAAATATGTTTCCATAGCTCTTCCGGCTTTCGTCTTTAAGAACGCTAAGTCTCTGGAATGCTCCTGTTGAGGCTAAACTGATGATGTTGTTAGCTTCTCAGAACAAGCCCAACTGTTATTTTACGTTGAATTTATTTCTCTGAAGAGTACTGCAAGTGGTCATCTCCATCATCGATAGGAATTATCAAACATTAGATTCCGTACATAGCTACTTGTATTTAGTTTATACGTCATAGAGACTGTACATAGCTACTTGTATTTTGTTAATGGGTCATTCCGTGTCAAATCACGGATGGCTGTTGCTGCACCCTCTCCAAAAACTCCCAAATTTATTGTATGCTTGGAACACCATGAAATAACCATAGTCTGAAAATATCAGTTGCATTGCTTCAAAATTAGCCGATTTATCACACTTTATCTCATAGATACTGTACATAGCCACTTCTACTTAGTTAATACCTCATAGAGACTGTACATACAGTAGGTCAGACATTGTTTTAAATAATTACTTTAGGCAGAATTTATTAGTCTGGATGTGTTATATAGTCCAACAAAACTGGAAAGAAAAATTGAGTAAGCTGTTTCTACGAGCAATTCTGGTTTTCAAGATATTCATCAGCAGAAACATGTCAATACTCTTGATTGCATTGGCTTGATGTTCTTGCATTGAGGTTTGTGTTGTTTATGTGCAAGGAACTGACCTAATAGTCTGTGTTTAGACTAAGTAGTCCAGCCACTTTAAGTGATGACCCCTCAGATGTTTAAATGGTCATTTCTGAAAAATGGAAAGCGGTATAGAAATACAACCTGCACTGATAGCAATGTTTTATTTACAGTGTAATATAAAACATATCAAAATTTTAGTTTGATTTGTTTTATTTACAGTGTACATGAAATATATCAAAATTAATTTTGATATGTTTTATTTACAGTGTAATATAAAACATATCAAAATTTTAGTTTGATATGTTTTATTTACAGTGTACATGAAATATATCAAAATTAATTTTGATATGTTTTATTTACAGTGTAATATAAAACATATCAAAATTTTAGTTTGATTTGTTTTATTTACAGTGTACATGAAATATATCAAAATTAATTTTGATATGTTTTATTTACAGTGTAATATAAAACATATCAAAATTTTAGTTTGATTTGTTTTTATTTACAGTGTACATGAAATATATCAAAATTAATTTTGATATGTTTTATTTACAGTGTAATATAAAACATATCAAAATTTTAGTTTGATTTGTTTTATTTACAGTGTACATGAAATATATCAAAATTAATTTTGATGTGTTTTATTTACAGTGTAATATAAAACATATCAAAATTTTAGTTTGATTTGTTTTATTTACAGTGTACATAAATCATATCAAAATTAATTTTGATGTTTTATTTACAGTGTAATATAAAACATATCAAAATTTTAGTTTGATTTGTTTTATTTACAGTGTAATATAAAACATATCAAATTAATTTTGATGTGTTTTATTTACAGTGTACATAAATTATATCAAAATTAATTTTGATGTTTTATTTACAGTGTACATAAATCATATCAAAATTAATTTTGATATGTTTTATTTACAGTGTACATGAAATATATCAAAATTAATTTTGATATGTTTTATTTACAGTGTAATATAAAACATATCAAATTAATTTTGATATGTTTTATTTACAGTGTATATCAATCATATCAAAATTAATTTTGATGTTTTATTTACAGTGAACATGAAATATATCAAAATTAAGTTTGCAACTAGAGTCATGCTTAAATTTGTTCCCCTTCAGAAAGTTCAGATGTGATTCTGTATCTGTTTAACGATTTTATTTAAAAAGTGTCTTTGCAAAAAATATTTATTGGAATTGAAAGTAATTTCATTAACAACTAGATAATTAGTTCATATGTTGTTAAGTCATATGTTGTTAAGTGTAGTTCATAAGTTCATATCGTTGTCAAATGGGTGTCTTAGTTTGATAACTTTGCTGAATAATTTTGGTAATCTTGGTAAAAAGTCCTCAAAGGTGAGTATCTTCTTGCAAAGGTCTACTTTTAGGAGATATGGTGAAGTTTCAAATTTCAACATCCCATTATTGTTGCAGAGAGTATAATTCAGTAAAACTCTTTATTCTGCTGGTTCAGTGCATTCGGATATGTTTCATTGTTAAGATAAGAAAGTATTACAACGTTTGCTGCATCTTTACGATGGTAAGGTATTGTGAAATTCATCGTAAAATTATATTAAATTTGCATGTCTAGGGCTAGAAAAAAACACAAGACGATTTTGAATATAGATCCAGGCTGTCAAATGAGACAAATATTCCACTGAACCAATTTATTTAAAAAATAAAAACGGTATAACATTACATAGAACTCGTGCAAGATATGTTCGATTGACCCTGCATTGTTCCGTCCCTAAATAAAATATTTCACTCTTACTATGTTTCCCATTTCCCATTCAGGAATTATCTCCCAAAGACAGACCCTCGGAGTCTGTTGACTTTCTCACCCTCTGTCAGAAGTGGAAGGAACGCGTTTGTCAGGCTTGCAGGGTTTCCGTGGGACAGACAAACGACGGGGAACTCGCATCTTACATTTCATATTCCTTGGCCTTTCCTAATGGATTCCTTGCCTTACTTGATACATACGACATCTTGAGGTAAGTGCCAACCCCCCAAAAAACGGGATAAAAGTACCGTTAAAAGGTTACTAAGAGAGTATTTTATTGCTGGAAACTATTTTTTTTCAACGTCACTTTCTTGCTAATATGCAACCCTCCCAGCTGCAGCCCTTCTTTTGTGGTTGCAATGTAACGTTTCTCTCCACGCAAAGATGCAATGCAACGTACATATCTAGGCTAAGGAACAAGATGTAGTGATGGGGCGTTCAACTGAAACAGAGTAGAATATCTTCTTCTCCTTCTTACTTCTCCTATATAACTTATACAATTTCATCAGTATGCAGTTTGTATGTTGGAATGCTATTTACCTCAGCAATTACTTCATTTTAAAAGACAACCTAAGATGTTTTTCAGCACAGTTGCCACGGTAACATCACTATTAAAGTCCTACCATTGCCAGATGCATTCATAAACTTCTGACTTTAGTTTTCAAGTTAAAAAAAATATACCCCACTACAACCCCAAAATAAAATGAGGATGTGGTTTTGATCGATGCAGACAGTTTTCTGCAATGACCTTTAAAGGGTGTAAAGACTCGCGCAAAAAGAAACGTCTAATGCCGGTAATCTGACCTAGTTTCGAATGTGGTGTAACAGAAGTGTTAGACACCACCATCGATCCCAGAAAATACACACACAGCTTGCTACCGTCGGTACTTAGACACTAGTGTACAGTCAGTACATACACCTGCGGTCAATACCCACAGCACAGTGTATAAACGATACAGCGATGGACATCTCAGGTCCAGCTAAAGATAACAAGGCATCATGTTTCATTACTGTCTGCATTTTGTAGCCACACGAACAAAACGTTACTTGCAAGCAACAGAAAGTTAACTTTTTCAGATGGCCGCACGCGGTTTGGGGCGAGTCTTCAATGCCTTTAACCACTGGAATATATATTACTTAAGTCTATCATATGCCACTACTTTTATCCACTTTAGAATAACATTCACATAAATTCAGTTTATAGTGACTAAACTCCGTTTTATATGATCTGTCATACAGTATTATCTCTACTTCTTTGTCTGTCAATATTTTGCTCTTCTTCTTCTCCTCCTCCTCCTCCTCCTACCAGGAGTGGATTGCCCAACTTCTGCACCGTCGCTCTGGCCTTACACGAACTTGGCTACAAGGCGATGGGGGTACGGATCGATAGTGGGGATCTAGCCTACCTCTCCAACGAAATAAGAAAAGTCTTTCAATTGATTTCAAGAGAGTGAGTTTACATCTTACTGAACTATATAGTGGCCAATATTATATAAGATTGTCACCAAAAAAAAAAAAAAAAAAAATAGGCTAGAATTTGTTTACCGATATCGTTTGATAAACTGGCCTTTAATTTGGAACAAAAAGATCACAATAACTTGACAAGAATTTCGATGTTTTCAATTAAATTCAGTCTGTTACTAATTATGCTATACACCAGGGATGTATCCAATAAGGAGAAAGCTTTTTGAAGTGCTGAATGTTATAAACCACCATGGTTTGTACTTAGTAAAATGCTCTCTCGTTCTTTTGGAAATATGCCCAAATATTGTTATATCCAGAGGACAGTTTTGTATCAAGCAACTCTTTTGTAAGAGGGTAGATAGGGAATAGTTTGACATGTGGCAGAACAGATAAAACACCAAGAAATGTATGGTGCTCAGGGCTTAATATTAATCTTGACAAGGGTTTGATATGTGGAAATAGGATAAAGCACTATGATAAGTATGGTGTTTGGGCTTCATATTAATCTTGACAAGGGTACAATAATGCAAAAAGTGATTCCAAAGGGACTCAGCAAGATTAATACAAGTTTTTGTGACAGGATATTTTGTTTTGTCACCGTTGTTCATTCTTCTTGCCCTTAGTGCATTTGGAGGAGGATGGGGGGAGGAGGGAGGGGGGAGGAGGGAGGGGAGGTGAGGGTGAAAGAGTGGAAAACTGAAAGGACACTCAAGTAAATTTGATTATTGCTCTTGGGTATGTTATGAGCCCTGTATGCAGTTTAAACATTTCGAAAGGTTTAAACAGAATCTTTGTTGTATTCCTTTTACAGGTTTAATGTTCCATGGTTTGCAGATTTGACAATAGTAGCTAGTAATGATATTGATGAGGAGACACTCCTTTCACTTAATCAACAGGTAAGGAGGGAAAAGGAATGTGGGGGTGGGGAGGGTTGGTGACAAAGTTCCTCACTACATCTGACAGAATTAGAAATTTACATATGCATATTCATGCTGAATATTTGGATTCTCTTCAGTAAGAACAAAAATCATATTGATTTGCTGCAGAAGTCAAAATTCATTTGAGGTCATCAGAGTTAAAGATTGTGTAACACAATAACTCAGAAAGGAGAGCTTGTATGAACTCCATATGTTGGTATGTGCAGGAGATCCATCTTAGTGAATGAACCTGTATTGTTTTCTGTGAAGGTCAAAGGTCATTTGAGGTCAACAGAAGTCAAAGCACAAATTTCTTTTTGGAATAAAGTCAAAAGGTAAGCTTGGATGATTTGAATACTTGGTTTGTTCAGTAGATCCATCTTAGTGAGTAAACAACTGTGTCAATTTCTGTGAAGGTCAAAGGTCATTTCAGGTCAACAGAAGTCAAAGCACAAACTTCTTTTTGGAGTAATGTCAAAAGTAAAGCTGGAATGTACTCAATACTCGGTCTGTTCAGTAGATCCATCTTAGTGAGTAAACAACTGTATCAATGTCTTTGAAGGTCAAAGGTCATTTGTGGTCAACAGAGGTCATAGTGAAACACCTTGTAAACAGAATAACTACAAGAGTAACTTGGATGAAATCTTGATATGTAGGTCACTTCAAGTCAGCAGTGGTCAAAACTTGAAAAACTTGTGTTCAGTTTTACCTCAGATCTTCTCATTGAGCGGTAGTCTTGGCCAAGTCGTTTGTAATACTCTTTTTCTCGTGTGCTAACTGTACATGTTTGCCTCAGAGTCCGTTCCTGCCTACCACGAATGTGCTTGCCCACTGTAGTTTACATGCCCGAGGATCTGTCCGATACAAACGTCTTGGACATTTCTCCAAAAAGGCGTGTGAAGTTATGCAAACTACGAAATCTTTATTCATATTTAAGTTATGAAATTGCATGTCATATGAGATCATGTTTCTTCCAAAGCAATAAGCGACCGTCTCGCAGTGTACAAACCAATCTAACCAAGTGATTGTTCATTGTGGGAGGCAGGGCTTGAATTATCATTTTTGAGGACGTGAGCCCAATTGGCAAACCTGATTGGCTTCTTAGCTTTTCCGAAGCGAATCTGCCAAAATCAAAGGAAAAACATAACTTAGTTTGTGAGAAATGTGCAAGACCCTAGTATCAATCGAAAGGGTTTACGCGGATGTTCTCTGGGCAGTACAGCAAATAGATACAGGAAAATAACTTTGTGAAAAAGAAAAGTACACTAGGCTGTTCATACTAGGGTCTTAACAAGACTAATTGATCGGTGGCAAAGAATCAAGCCAGTATGTTTTTCTGGTTAAATGCTGTGTTGGTAATTTGTCTCGTTTAATGTTAATGGTAACACACTGTGATAGAGGATACAACTCATTTAGGATTTTAATTTAATTATAGTAAAGAACTACTCACTCGGCTGTTTCCTTCTTGGTCCGATTAGCTGCCAAAACAAGAATACCAGTAACGAGACTGAACAAAACAGGAAATATTGTTTATTTCAAGTCCCCTCCGCATCTTAAGAATAATCAAAATAAATAAACTGTTAGCAAACTGCTTATCCACTAGAGAGCCTGTGTAATAGAATGTAACATTAATTTGGCCTGATGTTTCGATCCTAGCAGGATCTTCTTCAGAGGCTAAAATGAATAATGGTAAATATTGTTCCCTTCCACCAGTTTTCACTCAAGCCATGCTTCTGTGTGATTCAGAAATTCATGCATTGACGTCATCTGAAGGCTAAAATGACGTCTTATGTAGGCTAACATGACGTCCTATGTAGGTTAAAAATGATATCCTCTGTAGGCTTGATATAATGTCCTCTGTGGGCCAAGATGACACCCTCTGTCGGCCAAAATGATGTTCTCTTTGGGCTAAAATGATGTCCTCTATGGGCCAAAATGGCACCCTCTGTGTGCCAAAGGGACGACCTCTGAAGGCTCAAATGACACCCTCTGTGGGCTCAATGATGTCCTCTGTAGGCTAAAATGGCACCCTTTGTGGGCCAAAATGACACCCTCTGTGGGCCAAAATGACGTCCTCTGTGGGCTAAAATGATGTCCTCTGTAGGATAAAATGGCACCCTTTGTGGGCCAAAATGACACCCTCTGTGGGCCAAAATGACACCCTCTGTGGGCCAAAATGACACCCTCTGTGGGCTAAGATGATGTCCTCTGTAGGCTAAAATATCTTTTTGCATTGGTTTGGTATTTGGAGCAAGTCTTGGTCGGGTTGCAAAAATATTGCACACCCATAATTCAAAGAGCTGGAGTACAAGGTTTCTGCATTTAGTTTTTGACAGTATAAACCGAAAAGGTATCGTTCTGTCAAGGCATAAGTTTTCTGGTGAGAGGAAGTTTAGCTGCACGTGCAACCAACTACTTTAATTAAATGGATATTTTGTTGATAACTTCCATGAAACTTTTGATACTAACTGATGTTAAAATGTCACAGCAATGCAGTCTGTTATGTTTGACTAGTGACAAATTGTATGTCCCCAAAAAAATCAAGATGAAAATATAAATCTTTTTTGGATCTCCTTTTTTTATGTTGACATGTGATTGACATGTCAATCTGCTTGAAGGGAGGGATGGTGTGTGTGTGCAGGGGGAGGTGGTGGGGTGGGGTGATGGTACCAGTTGCAGGTGGAAGTGTAATAGCGTAATCATTTGTGTTTTGAGCATAGTGGAAGTTCCTACTAGAATCAAATCACTCTTATGTGGTTGTAGATTTATGAATTTTACTTTAAGACTACCATAATTCATATTTCTCTCTCTCAAAGTTGGGTGTAAAATTGCTCTGCTGAATTTGCTCATACTCAACACTTTCTCTCTATCCCTGTATCATGAACACTTTGAAAGCTGCCTGTAGTGACACTTTGATCCATTACTATAAAGAGTTTAACTTTCCTTTGATAATCCTCACAGGGGCACAGCATCGATGCCTACGGTATCGGGACTCATTTGGTCACCTGTCGCAAACAACCTTCTCTTGGGGTGGTGTTCAAGGTAGGGCTGAGATTATTGTCAAAATCATTTTATGAGATTCCTTCCTGTTTGGTCTCTATCAGTAGGATTGTGATAAGAGCAATATAAAAAGGTTTGTGTAATGGCTAGGAGAGAATATACGGAAGTATGTATTGACCATTATTTGATATTATGACAGCAGTGATGAAATTGAGTGATACTGAAAGCATGGTCAGAATGAAATTTCTGTTCGGTTAATTAGTACTTTTAGGTAAATACAGACAACAGCAATTTGTAGTCACAAATGAAGTGGAAGATGAGCAGCACATAAATTTGGAAACTACTTAGGAAAAATAAAAAGTGATCCTGACACCAGTTTTGAAGTAAATATATATCACACCAAAATAAAAAAAAATTTATGGAAATCCCTTTCCTGCTGAACTCTGGGTAATATTGATTGTTATTATTGATTATTAATACTGATGGATAATATTGATTGTTACCACTGATGATTAATATTGATGATTAATATTGATTGTTAATATTGATTATTAATATTGATTGTTAAAGTTGGCTCTGTTGCCTGGTTTTGTGATTAGAAAGGTACTGAATGATACCCCTAGCAAAGAAATGGATATATTTTTAGGGTTCCCCATAGGCTATGGACTAGATGGGTATAGTTGGTATGATACAGAACTTTTAAACTTGAGGTCATAGTCTCAAATCCAACTTCAGACAAAAATATCTTTCCTCTTTCAAAATCAGTTAAATTGAGATGGGAAATAATATTAAGGACATAATTCATTATGAGGTGCAGTTAGAAGAGTACATGTATTAACATGCAGCAGCTAGTTGACAAATTTCAAAAGCTAATACCACTCTATACTGTCCTCTCATATCATGCTTCAAGGCACTCATACTGACAGTATGAATAGTTCCTAATCTTTATCTGATTCTAATGCTAATACCACTCTAAACTGTCCTCTCCTATCATGCTTCAAGGCACTCGCAATGACAGTTTTAAGCAGTTCCCAACCTTGAATAGAAACATGATATTCATACAGCTCATATTATTGATGCAAAGTACTATTTAAAGAGGGAATTGAGAGAACAGTACATAAAAAGTTTAGTCTTTGCATAATTATGTTATTGAATATTCATATTAGTGCAGTTGCTTAATAGCTGTAGGATTGAAACTGCAGGTATAGTTAGCCGATCAAAGCAAGTATTGATCATGTACTTTACTGTTTCATGCATTATATATTTCATGGACTGAATATCTTTCAATAATGATGTTATTGAATATTTACAAGTATTAGTGTAGGTGCTTACAGTAGCTGTTGAATTAAAACTGCAGGTATAGTTAGCTCAGGGTCATGACAAGAATTAGTCCATTAACCATAGGTTGCACTTTTCAGCTCTCTTGACCTCAACTTACTGAAACTTTATCTCTCCTGCAAACAGACTGGTGAGTTTGGAAGAGTTGATTTGTTCACACCTTGCCATGTCTGCCTTGATCTGATAGTGATTTGGCTACTAGCTGTGTGATGAGTTGCATAATAGACAAATAGGCAGCTCAACTAAGGTGCGAAAAGATGGGACTGATCACTCAGCTAACCAACTGGAAAAAACCTGCCGTTCAGTACAAATGGCGGGTTTTGGATGCAACCTATAGCTAATGGACACTTTTACGGCATGGTTCCCTAACTTTATCCCCCCACGAACCCCCTGTTGGATGTCAGAGTTGTCCACAAATCCCCAACTTTTCGAGACACGATCTGAGTCATTATTATACTATAATACGCATAACAGTGCTTCGTAAAAGATCAAGTATCACATGCATGGTACGGTACTAGTATGGCAACATATATGCATATGGAACGCGAAAAGAGTTTGTCGATAGGAACGACCTTTGTACAGTACTAAATTATATGATATATCAGATTTTTGTTCAACAAAAAGTACTCTAGTTTTGACTTTCAGAACCCCCTGGCATGGACTCACGCGCCCCCTGGGGGTGCATGCACCCCAGTTAGGTAACCCCATGAGTTAGCTTGTCGAAGGAATAATTGGTCATGCAGTTTAGTGTTTCATGCATTATACATTTCTTAGACAGAATATCTTTTACATAATGATCTTATTGAATATTAATACAAGTGGCCAACTGTAGTGTAGAAGAAATCAAATAAAACTTGCTGGTATGAATATGCATGATCTATTTATCATTTAATACTGTCTAGTTAGTACAAGTGGATGAATTGGCAAGAATCAAGCTCAGTCAAGATGTTGCCAAGGTTACCATTCCTGGTCAGAAAACTCTCTGCAGACTATATGGCAAAGATGGTGAGTTCATCAAACAGATTATTCAAGTCCGATCGTCTGCTGTTAAGTTTAATGTAACCTTCCATGATTAATGATGATTTTTGCATAAAATTATTGCAACAAATATGGAAGGGTCATAAGTAAACAACTAAAAACATGCCTTTCTCTGATCTTTCACAGCAAAAACACCGCTGAAAATGTTACAGTACAGCTAAAGATTGAGAAGTTGGCATGCAAAAAATATTTTAGTAGCTGGTTACATATATTAATAGTTTGTATGATATCAGTTCTCTTCACCTGCCAAATTTGAAGAATTGACCCGCCAAAGCAAACATTTGTTGAACTATGTTTGGTCATAACAGTGTATATTTCACCGAGTTTATATTGCATATCATCATCTCATTATCACTGAATTGTATTCTCCAAAAAAACTGTCCAGTTTGTTCAGTTTAATATATATAATAAAGAGAGAGCAAGAAGATTGCACCCGATTCCCTGCCCCACTTAACAATTGATTTGTCATGGTACCTCTGTCTGTATCAATGTTCCCATTGTGTGCCCATAAGGCCCAGTCCATCGGGTTAATCCACCATGGCATTGCTTTCGTTCTGATATCTTTGATGGAACTGAAGCTAGTAATGTGACTTTTGTTCTTTGTGGTAATACCTCGCTTTTACTGGTCTGGCCATAATCTGGATGATTTCAAATAAATTAAAAAAAAAATTAAATGGACTAAGCAACCAGCTATTTAAAATGGTTGTCCTCCTCTCCCTTCCACTCCTTCCCACCATCTCTCTCTTCCTCCTCCTCCTCCTCCTGCTCCTCCTCCTCCTCCTCCTTCACCTCCTGCTCCTCCTCCTGCTCCTCCTCCTTTTCCATCCCTCTTTATTCTCCCTTCTCCATTTGTCTGTGCTTTTTCATTCGCTCTTTCCCTTCCGCTCTTCTCTCCACTTTCCCCTTTCCTTACCCTTCCTGTACCCTTTCTTTTACCCCTGTACCCCTTCCATTATCCTTCCTTTACACTTTTCCTTTACCCCTTTCCTGTACCCCTTCCTTTACCCCTCTCCTGTACCCCTTCCATAATCCCTTCCCCATCAGCCCTTCCTCTCCCCTCCCCCTGCCGCTCTCCTTTGCTGCCTTCCTGATCTCTTCCAGATCAATGTTCACCAATCAGGGTACTTCGATGATTATCTCATTCGCAGGTCATGCTCTGTTGGATCTCATGCTGAGAGAGGAGGAAAAGTTACCAGAGAAGGATCAACGAGTGCTGTGCAGACATCCATTCGAGGTAAAAAGATGACCACGGGTGGATGTCGGGATAAGTGCTGCAGCATCTCAAATCCTCTTATATCTCTCAGAATGCATTTCACAAATATAGGCCTATGCAATTGAATTTTTCTGCACAAAACATTTACACAGAAGTTTTGCCTTGGTTTCTGTTTTGATTCCCTAGCCATGCCTTGCTCCTCCTTCCATTTTGTAATATAAGCAGGTTTTTGTGAATTGTTCCCATCTTCCAAAAATACTGTCATCGGGGGAATCTGTCTTATAAAGTAAACCAAACATAAACGTTTAGAAAATGTAGCAGAATTGATCCTCTCCCATTGGACAAAGTAACATATGTGCTTATAGCTCAGTAGTCCAGATAGCCAGGGGGCTATTTTAGTCCTCTCTGTGAAATAGATACAGGTCTCTGTCTAAACTTAAAAGTTTCTGGAACTTTCAAAACAGCAAATATACATTATGCAGGTTACAAAGATATTCCCAGTTATAGAGATCAAAATTGTTATGAAAAATCCAAATTTTGCCTAATATTTGGAGGAAAAAAAAATTGTGGTGGCTCCCATTAAGAGGAGGGACAACCTTCACATATGTTATTTTTAGTTTCTGCTCCTTTACAGCGGGTAAAAAAAAAAAATTATACAATAATTTCATCCAGAAATGATAGTAAGTTTGATCTTATTTGTATGCTTTTATTTTTCTACCGATTGTAGGAATCAAAGAGAGCGAACGTTATTCCAGCCCGGGTCGAGGTTTTACAGAAACTTTGTTTTGAAAATGGCAAGGTAAAATCCTAGATTTGATCAAGTTTAAGTGGTCTCGTAGAAGCTTTCTGTTACAGAATGAAAAGTCGGCGAGACAATTAAGAACAAGGTACCATTTATGATTTGCCTGATGTGGTACGAGGTACAAGGAAGAAGAAAAAAAGGAAGAAGAATCGACCATTAAATCTGTCACGTGTATGAATAATTAAGAATATATTCATGTCTGTGAGGTAATTACTTTTGGGGTAATTTATAAAGGTCAGTACAGGAGAAAAACAGATCTTCCCTGAGTGCCGAAAAAGTGAGTTGCAAGATTTTGGTATGAGGTGTAATATAGTCAGTATTGCGAAGTTCGGAACACTGCGAAGTTCGGACACCCCTAAGAAATACACGATTTCACCATGACAACCTACAGGAAGAGCCAAATTTCACCAAAAAGTACGAAGCTACAGTTATTTTCTCTCCAAAATGACCCGTGTGCAAGCAAGTACTTACATATTTGTCAATTAAAGGAAGTTATAGTTTTGGGGTGTTTAATACTTAGGTGTCCGAACTTCGAAGTGTCCATGCTACTTCTTGATGCTCCTCAACTGTATGTAGATATAAGTAAATATTTATCCACATGGGTTGGCCCTTCATCATTTCATTTTTCTAACAAACCTACAAAGAGCGGTGTGTGGGTTTTGGCCCTGCAAGGTGGGAAAGCTGAGTGGGAGGGAAGCAGGGCAGGTGGGAGAAGGACCATAATGAAGCAGGAAAGCGGGTAAAGGGGTAGGAGCAGTGGTTAGGAGGTTGGGGTGGAAGAAGGGGGTGTGGGTGGGGTGTTGATTTTGTAATACCATGTGTGCAATTAATAGATGTATCCTTTTCCTCTCCTTTTCTTCATATTCCATAGATTTGTTGCAACATTCCTAAGTTGAAAGAAATAAAGGATAGAGTTCAGGTTTCACTGAAATCCTTGAGAAACGACCACAAGAGAGCCTTGAATCCAACACCATACAAGGTATGACGTTGTTCGTATCTTCTTTCTACTGAAGGTCATTGAAGTCGCTCCCAAATTTAAAGCATGCTAAAACCCCCCCAAAATATTTTGCAAAGTTTTTTGGTTCAAATGTATGATAATGGGCGGGGCGTACTGATTCTCTCCAAGTTATTCTGAGATGTTGCAGAGTTGGTGAAGTAAATACACAAATATCTAAAATATTTGGGCAATCGCAATTAGGGTTGCAGTGAATGAAATAATATAACTTTGACATTTAATACCATTATTTGGCGTTCTACAGTATTTGTCGGCGATAATTATGACCTGCTATTCCAGATTTTGTCAATCTCGTTCAGTATACTAGTTGTCTTGTAATCCATAAAATTTATAAATTCAACAACATAAAAAAAAGTTCAAATTCTTTTTGACTTTTTTAAAGGTGTATGTAAATCAAAGCATCCTGGTGCATAAAAAAGCTTTCAGTTTTGACTGTTTGACTGAAGCAAAAACTTGCGATATGATAAATGCAAATATGGAATGTGATAAAAGGTCATTTTTCGATAAATGTGATAAAATTTGATATATTTTTGTGTTGAAATGTAATGAAAATGTTATTTTCTGCTTTCCAAGTTGGATACAAATGAATGAATGAATGTATGAATGAATGACAACTATGGCAAAAGAAAATATTTTGTTATCGGTGTGCGACCATGACGTCACATTCTCGTAGGTCCAGTTCATCTTGGATAAAAGTTGCCAAATTTTTTATTATTTACATTTCAAAAATGGCAAATGATAGGTACTGTAGGAATTGACTGGGAACGACATCAGGACGCAGTTTATATTCCCTCGTTTCATGTATTCTTGTAACTTATTGCATGTATTTCACATATTCTTATTATATATGATTTTTACTTTGTAAAAGTAGCCAATACAATATTATTCTTGTTCTTTGTGCAAGTTGTTTCGCACCCTTGTGACAAAACAGTATTTATATCAGTGAGTAAGTATTTTGTCATCAATGAAGAGTAAGTGTGTGCTACTCAGTTGCCAGGGGAGGGGGAGGGGGACAGTTTATTACAGCTCAAGGTTATATTAGATAAAGAGGTATATTCTAATTTTCATACTGTAGTGTTCATGTTGCATGGAACATGGAGAATTCCAAAAGGGAGAGGAGGTGGGGTTGGATGGGGAGGAGGAGGGGTTGGATGGGGAGGGTGTGTGGAGTTTGAGGGGGGAGGGGGATGCTGGTAACATAATGATCCCTAGGGTCCAACCTGATCCCTAGGGTCCGACACTGCTGATCTAACATGTCTTAGTTGAGTCTGTTAGGTTTTAAAACTGATCAAGTTTCATTCCAGGTAAATCCTGAAAGAAACCTGTTTGCTTTTTAAGTCGATATGTCTTTCATCCTTTACACGAATAACTTCAGCATAAATTGTCTGCCTATAGTAAGACTGTGCATACCAACGTAAGGTTCTACGTCACTGCACTCAGTAGGTGTTTGTTTTGGTGTCGGCATTCAGCCATTAATTTGTTTCTTTTGTTAAGGGTGCACAGGCCTGGCTTTAGTAGAATAAATACTTCTCGGCTATACATAGGTTGCATATTTTCGTTGTATGGACTGGCTTTTGTGGAAGGAGTGGGTTTTTGGGAAGCCATTGTCGACGATCTGTAGGAATTTTTGGCCTATATTGGTCTTCATGTTTTTATCGTAGGGTGGGTAGTACCTCGTGATATTTCGCTGTCTGTTTCCTCTTGGTTTTGTCTTCTTTGTTCGTATATAAGGTTGTAATCGTATCCGCTATCGTTCAATGCCCTTTGATATATGGGTTCAGCTGCATTAAGTTCTGCTTCTGATGAGGATATTTCCGACAGGTGCTGGTTAATGCCTTTTGGTATGTTTTTAGCTCATACCAGCATGCTGGTGTGAGCTATTGTTACAGTGCGGCGTCTATCACTCTATCACTCTATCACTCTATCCGTCAACAATTGGTAAAACCGCTCCCACTCGCACAGTGTTTAATGGAATTTCATGAAACTTGGACACAAGGACCATTGGGTATAGGGCCATCAGAGATGGTCCGAAATTTGGGGTCAAAGGTCACTTGTGGGCCGTAATGGGCCATTTTGTGGAAATATGCAAAATGCTTCTTCTCCTACAGATTCTATGGTACAATGTTGAGGGTTTGTCACGATAGTACTATGGTAGTGTTACCATCAGGGTGTTCATGAATTTGAGATCAAAGATCATTTAGGGGTCTTTTGTGGCCCGGGCCACGGCCCTATATTTTCAAATTGCTGCCGTTCGTACAGTGTATGGCCAGTTATAATGAAACTTGGTCACAACGTTCCTCGGGATGAGGGTTACGAGGGGTGTTCGGAAAATTGAGGTCAAATGTCATTAGGGGGTCATCGGGGGTCATTCTTTGTAATATTTTCAAATATCTCAATCTCTTCAAGATTTTGATTGATCACATTCAAAGTTGAACTGATGATTGTTGGATTGTGTA
>JAIPMN010009994.1:0-22463 GCA_020650975.1 Apostichopus californicus
AGGTCCTTAAGAATCAATATATTTTTGCACTTCAATTTCCTTTTTTGGTGAGTAGTCATCTTTCGTCTGCTTTCATTTTAGGACAGCTGTCGTATGCGCCGAGTGGAGAAGGTGGGGTTTGTGGGGGGGGGGTGGTGGGTTGAAAGAAAGAATGCATGTTTGTACTTCTATATAGCTATACTTTCTTAAGGACCTGGTTCATGACAATGTCCCTCTCATCCCCAACCATGTACTGGAAATGTTTGCCTAGAACATAGTAAATTCTCTCCAGTACACAATATTAAGATTATTCCATTTCCCCATGGTCCCCCGCCCACAGGATATCATCAGTGGAGCACCCCACCCACTGACACATAGAATATTACAAACTAATCTAGTGTAGATCTGGTAACTAAATATTTATTAACATATAATACGGTACAACCTAAAACAGTCTGTAATTCTTTCAGTTGTTTCAAAAGTTGCAAATAATAGCACTCCTCCGGGTAGACATACCATTTTACCCCCCCCCCAATCCCCCTCCCCCACACACCTAGTACAACATTAAACATCCTTATAGTCGTTGACAGCTAGTTTATTAAGAGGCCGCATTTGAGGCCCATGACACTCTTATGCCTTTCCTGTATTGAGGTTTTGCGTTGCATCTTAGGAAGTAGACTACGTAGCCCGGTCAATTTTTACCATGTGTTCAACTGTCATTTCTCACTGGTGGTCTCGAAATACCAACGGAACTGATATCAGGGGGCGAGGTGGGGGGGGGGGTCTCTTAATTGTCTACAATATATCACAATTTAATTTGTGCCTAAAATTTGTGTGTAATTAAATCACACTAACTCTATAAAATGTAAAATGTTACTCAGGCTAAATACTTCACACAAAAAAAACTGGAAATAATGTAAATCTATTGGGTCGGAGGGGGGGGGGGGGACAAATCCGCGAGGGATGAATTATATATAATCGTTTTCACTGAGACGTAACTATCAGATCGTCTTACCTGTTTCAAAGATATATGCCAGCCGAAAATTTATGTTTGGCAGATGGAAGAAGAACAACAATATGTAAAACCACATTTACTCGTTCAGGAACGGACGGTTTGGTAAGCCTAACTAATCCAAACCATCTTCAATAATGAAATTCTATCACAGACTGGGAGTTAACTTTGTTTAGGACACAGTTCAAGTTAGAGACAGGAAATTGCCAACGAGAAAACTTACATAAAAGACTTCATGCATTACTGAATATTCATATTATAGCATAAACATTTGTCCGAAGTAGTTTAAAGGTAAATTAACTTGTGTCAAATATCAGTGCTGCCAGATACTTGCGAAGACAACTATCCCGAACAGAAATCTGATACCATTTAGGAGATACTAGTCTAAATATTACGGAAATATGAGAAGCCGAAATGTGACATCAGTAATTTTGAAGTTC
Source organism: Apostichopus californicus (assembly GCA_020650975.1). Lineage (NCBI taxonomy): Eukaryota > Metazoa > Echinodermata > Holothuroidea > Aspidochirotida > Stichopodidae > Apostichopus > Apostichopus californicus. The sequence continues at coordinate 1,432 of JAIPMN010009994.1, forward strand.
TTGACATAACTATGAAAGTTTGCTTTTGATTTTTGTGTCGACACTCATTATAAGTTCAAGTGCATTCCCCATGAAGTATGAAAAGAAAATCAAACTATGGGAAGAGCTTCGTTTTTTGAAATTTAACAAAATGACAGTCACCTGACACGTCATTTTAATCCTACAGATACTCATGCTCAGTCACCCAAAAAAAGGGCATGGGCACGAATGACAACCAACTTGATCCTCACCCAACCTCAGACCCACACCACCCAAATGGACCATTGGTATCGGCGTTCATAACAGATACCATGAAAGTATTACCCTGGCACTTCCATGGTTAGGATTACAACATCGCTTCTCGGCCTTTTGGCTAAGATCATGTGTAGTATCTGTTCCCTTTCGAGGGGAATGGTGATGCACACCTGACGATGTTCACAAAGTCACAGTCCCGATGCAAGGGGACTCACTGGGGTTGAGAGCGGATCAGTCGTTTGGTAGTTTGTTTTTCGTGCCCAGGTTCTTCCTGGGCGACTTTCCCTTAAAAAAAGGATTATAACATCTCTTGACATTCATGCATTTTCAGTAATTTCAGCAACGTTTGAGAAGTGAGAACCAAATGTTAGGTACACAAAAATGGCTTCTTTAGAATTGCGATTTCCTGTTTGATACTTTGAATGGATTCTTTGTTATGCTAACTATCCTAAAGAACGCGACAGACCAATAACAGCTGTGTACCACCAACGATTGCATAACCATCCCCAATCACAATAAATAAGCTATTTGCATGCATACAACATACACACAACGTCTTGTGTCTCTCTGCATGCCAAAGTTTGGCTGAATTTGAGAAGACAACCTTGACGTTCTGCCCTAAAAATAGCTTCCCAGGTTTGCAATGTTCCCTGGTTTCTGAGATAAAATGCATATATTATACTAATGAAGATACGCCTGTGTAGTCATTGTTGGTCGGGTTTGCATAGCTCATTCAGTGTATCCTAGGTTATCCTAAGTAAAAGTATTAATTTCTAATATGTACAGTAGGCCTAGCCTAACGTTCGGCTGAATACGTAGGTAAAGGCAAGCCCCAAAACCCTTTCTAGTTCTTTGAGTCAGGCCTATTGTTATAAGTGTACTAAAGTTAGTAACGTTACTGACAATTGTGCTACAATAACCTAGTTCGCTGTATGAGCCAGAAATAACGTCATTGATGAGACATTAGGTGGGTGTTAATACAGACATTACATTTAAAGGACTTTTTGCTAATACTAGAGTAGGTTAGGCCTGAGTTGGTCGTCAGGTACAATTATAGAATAACCTGCCTTTTAGAAGGTCTTTTTTTTGAGGTAGAGAAGTTCCCCTTAATGCTTTTAAATCCAGACAGAAAAATGTATCAATTCTTTCCCATTATGACTCCCAAAGAAAAAAATTGCTGGAGTGCTGGAGTGAACCTACAGTTCACATGTAGTTGGTATCACTATACATGACTGTTTGGGAAACATGATATCATTGTTTGTGGAGATTGTAAACAGTAAAGAACAAACACATTAAAGACCCAGAGTGGTATGTAGAGGTTCCGCTCTGTTGGGGCCTCTAGCTCCAATTGTAGAGATGCTTAAGAGCCCCATTTTCTCTATTGTTAGTCTATAACTAATTATATTCAGTTACAATATGGCCCAGGCTTCTATCATGCCCACAGATAATAATATAGTGTCCAAATGTTGTGTAGCAGTTTTGGAGGTTCAGAGTTTTGTCTCTTCTGCGTGCAACACTGCTATACATATTTGCACTTGTATAACAATTTGACCATTTTGTGTAGCCAAATTTTGCAATGCCATAACTTGATAAATTATTCGGTGAACCAAATTCTGATTTGTGGTCAGTGTTTTCCTGATTCCTTTTACCTTTAGACCAAAATTGGTTGATTGATGCCTCCAAAAGTTGCTGTTATGATGACATCATTGTTTGTATTTGTAATCATGGCATGTTCTTGTAAATTTGCTTCAGAGAATATCATCTTTATTGTACTGTAAACAGATAAGGCATTTTTTTTTAAAGTGTGTTTTTATTATTTTTTCAAGATATACAATTGTTTCAGGGTGGAAGCAAACAAGAATGTGATTATATATTGTTTTTTGGGGGCTTTACATTACTTTGCATAAATTAAATTTTTTAAAACAAGATAATAAAAAATAGTGTATAAGTCTTTACAGATTCTAGTACATATGGTCATGTGCAATCATCTGATAGAGAGGTACTGTACAATGCTAGTGCTTACTGATACACTGTTTTTTGTGTATAATGTATTTGTTATATACATTTCTGATTAGGCAATCATCTTATTATAAAGGTGTTCTCAACAGTAAGTGAGAGCATTGTGGTCAAGCAGTTGACCTGTAATCTAAGGTTTGCAGGTTCGAGTCCTGGCCAGATCATAATGTTGCGCCATTGGGCAAGGCACATTATCTCCTTTGCCTCTCTTCACCCAGGTGTATAAATGGGGGCTTGCGAGGTAACATGTTAATCTAGTTGCATGCGCTGGTTTGTGGCTGCATCTACTGCATCTGGCTGCATCTACGTGTCCCTCAGGGGACACGTAGATGTGGTTCACTGTGATGCCCCAGGAGGGTTTGTTTGAATTGTGCACACTTTGGTGTGTGGGTGTGACAAGTTACCAATGATCAGGAGTTAAGTTGTAAAGTCGTTCGAGGGGACCTTGGCCTCAAACAAGACCTTCAACTTTTAACATTTTTAAGTGGCATTAGGGCAGCTGTTGTGTACTAGTCTAGGGTTCCCAAACTCAAGAAAGAAGCACCCACATCGGTCACAGACAGCAAACTCTCTGATATGCTGTTGAGGGCGCCAAATGTAAAGCAAGACAGCCACTACCCCGGCATATTGGTGGTTCACCCTATATTATTATTGTCTCATATTGTACTCTGTTTGGAGTATAGTAAGTTAAAGAAATTGAGAAATCCACAATTCTCTGCAACTTTCCTTTTCAGTTTTTTTAACAATTTAGGCAAATCCCTGCTTTGAAGATGGGTCATAAAAGAAAATCAAAGTCAGTGCTGAAGTTCAGCGAAGAGAAAAGGAAAGCTCTCTCTTGGCATTTTCTGGATGCTGTAAACGTTGAACCTACCACACATGCCGCCAGTTCAAGCCGAAAGGCCGAAAAGTCGGAAAATGAAGTCATCCCCCACGAGGAGGAAGTCATTTTTGACGGACCGGGCCCACCACTCCACGTCAGTAAGGCAGTCCATCAGATGTTGTATGATCAGTGCAACTGTAGCATTAGCATATTCCATCAGGGCTACTCCAGAAGTAGAAGTGACGTTATTGGTTCAGTATTCAGTTTGAGAGTCAAACTTGATGAATATTCATGTTGGAATGGATTCAATGGGGACATCGATGACAGTTGTAGAAGGCTTCCAGATTCGTTGCCATCGGAACCGGCGAACTTCATGATTAATTCGTCCGCCAGATTACCGTATTACATGGTTTACGATGAGGAGACGGCAACGGGGGCTGCTTCCGCTCGGTCGAACGGCAGGAAGCAATCATTCCTCTGCTTGGAGGCCAGCCTTGAAAAAGATCTAGGCCTTACATTTCCAATGGATAGTGTAGAATACCTTTGCAGAGTAAACAAGGGAACTAAAATGAGGTTGGAGGTCACAGAGTTTTCACCAAACGAATCATTTCTGACTATAAATGTTTACTTGCTGAAGGGGATCTTGTCCGATCTGAAAGGACCGTCAGATGTCCCTCCACAGAGTAAGAAAGCTAGAGATGATCGGCAACACCTGCAGTTACTTTTGGCATTCTGTTATGGATTCCATTTTCCATGTAAGTTCAATTTTTTAGGACAAATTGGTGATGGATCGGTCTGTCCAAATGTTAAAAAAAAATTATCAAACAGACAACAATAGCTGTCAATAACAAATATGCTTCTCAGGAAAAACCAGGGCATTAACCTTCATCTTGCTACAGCAACGTTTTTTACCCGTGACTCAAGTCACTCAAGCAACAACCCATGGTTTTTTTTCCTCTCTCCTTTTGGTGTTATAATATTCTGCTAAGATTGACGGCACTTGAAATAGTTAATCATTTTAAAGGAACGCGTTTGCAGCACAGACTGTGCAAGTTTTGAATTTCTTCCTCCTTGATAAATCCTTTTGAAATTGTTGGTGCATGCAGAGGTTTTGCTCAAGTGATTGGTAATATCTTTGTATGAACGTGTGTATGTATGTATACCAATGTATGTATGTATGTATGTTTCTTGTATGCATGTATGCGTGTATGTATGCAAAGCAAATTTTGCTTTAATTTTTCATAGTTTGCTTTATTTTATACTGTATATTCCTCCTTTTTAGCACCAGTTAACTTTAAGAAGCTCAGACGACTGAACTTGACGGAAGTTTTCCAGCATGTGTATGAAGCTCACAAAGAGGAGAGTTTGAGCACCAAAGATCTCTCAGTCCAACACGAGAAACTGATTCCCAGCCTTCGTCCCTACCAGGTCAACGCTGTCAGATGGATGATCGAGAAGGAGAAGGTCCCAACCTCTGATGAAGGTAATTAAATTCACTAGTTCGATTTAATAACTAAACTTACAAAAACGATGGCACTAATTATCTACCACCCAGCATACACTGCACTGTGTATTTATTCTCTGTAGTGTAGCCCATTCCATTCACTTAACAGGTATTGCATAGACAAAATGCTATGCTGTGCAAGGGACAAGATGTGTAGCAGTCTCTGTACACAGTAACCAAAATATATTATAAAGCAGGGTTGGAGATTTTTTTGGATAAACTTTAAAGTCTATTGACTGTACAATACACCTTCAAGTTTGCATTTCAGTGTTTACCTTTTAGGGGTAATGTTGACAATGGTTTTATACTTGTCCTTTAGGCTTTATTCTCTGGGGTTGATCCACACACTAACTTCTGGGTCTTACAATATCTTAAACATTTAAGACAAACATATTTTAAGCTTGTTTTTAATTTATCACTTGGAAACACCCTTGGAAACCTTAAATTTACAAGTATAAGATGACTAACTGATTCTGCACACTAATTAATGTTACAAGATATATGTGCTTATATGCTAAATAAATATCAAACTACAGAAGCAGATTCACAGTAGTTTCTTACAGTAGTAAAAATCAAAAGGATAATTTAATAAAAAGTTAAAAACATGAAGAAAACAAAAAAGGGATTTAATTTTTTTTTTTTTTTTTAAAAACACTTGATTTAAATCAAGTGATTTTAATCAGCCAATCCTGTAATAAGCAGACAAAATTCAGAGTCTTCAAAGTTGCTACACAGAAAGGGAAGTTATATATTATTTGTGAAGTAGAACCCCCTCCCCCCCAACCCCCTGGCTTGAGAAAACAATAACATGCACACCAGATCGGCTCTATTTGTTCATGAGACATTGTTTTTTGAATCCTGAGAGGAGGACCACAGATTCGTCGGTTCGTGACAAAAAATGTCATCAGTTAGACAAATGCGAAGGCTACTTAAGGGTATACCTCTAATCCGATGAGGAAAAGAGTCGGCAAAGTTCTCCACTATCATCCGTCTTGTTTATCTTGGAAGTACAGTAATTCAGCCGATGGCGAAGATGGAGACATTGGATATTTATTTTGTAGTTGTACTTCCCGGTTATCAGCTCAGGTGTGTGGTCCCTACATGTTCGGTTAAAAACGATTGTCTGTTTGATGTACTTTGCAGTATTAAATGAAAACCTTGCAGTAATATCTTAGCTCACCAATGGGATGGGGGGGGGGGGGCTATAAAAAACAATGTAACCTTGCTTAATGACCATTTCCTTATGACTTTCCTCAAGTTTACCTATTTTTTACATATCGAGGGCTGAAATTTTATCGTATCTCCCGAGGTTCGGTGTCAAGAATAAGAATCGTACTGTAGATTAAAGATAATCTTTCCTTGCATTTTGTTTGTTATGTCAGAGTCTGGTCTTCATGAACTTTGGATGCCACTGGAAACATCGGAAGGGAGGACGTTGTACTACAATCCATTAAGTGCTCAGTAAGTACTCTAGAAATAGAACTGAAAAGATCGGCATATGAAACGCAGCAATTTATTCAAATAGGGAATGATTTAGACAATCTAACCAGGTTTCTTGGACCCTGTTTGCACACATAATATTTGGGTACCTAGCAAAGAGGAAGCACAGTTCTTTTGTATTTGATTCAATCCACACCACACGTGACCAGACCTATAGCGTCCAGCGACCGATCTAGATTTTGTCAGTTTTTCAGCCCCGGATACTTGACCCTGCAGCATATCTCTGACTAGCATTTGACAGTGTGCTGCACGGGTGGGCCATGACTTTGTCCAGTTTTCAAATTGTCCAGGTTTTGAAAACAAAAAAATTAACCAATGACAGTTTATCTCTGACTAGCATTTGACAGTGTGCTACATGGGTGGGCCATGACTATGTCCAGTTTTCAAATTGTCCAGTTTTCAAAACCAAAAAAATTAACCAATGACAGTTTATCTCTGACTAGCATTTGACAGTGTGCTACATGGGTGGGCCATGACTATGTCCAGTTTTCAAATTGTCCAGTTTTCAAAACCAAAAAAATTAACGAATGACAGTTTACACACATAGCACTTGAAATTACCTACCTACAATTGGTTTACACTTTCAGAATTTCTACAAAGCCATTCCATAAACTGCCTTCATCTCCCGGTGGGATACTTGCAGACGAGATGGGCCTCGGTAAAACTGTGGAGATGCTGGCCTGCATTTTGAACAACCCTCGACCGGGAGACCAGCCTTGGCTACCTACTACAGACGTTGCTCTCATCAGTGCCAACGAAAGTGGTGATTCAGGCGACCCTCAGAGGTCAGAGGTCAAAAGCTGTAGACCTGCGTCTCAAGTTTTATCTGAGACGTCTTCTGAGAGTTCCAGTGTCATGGTGCAATCTACACAGACGAATGGTAGCAAGTTTGTTGGAAAAACAGCCAGTGAGAGTGTCATGTCAGAGGTCATTGAAAGGTCAAGGGTCAATATGTTAGTAGCAGATACAGACAACAGTGCAATTGCATCATGTGCTGCAAGTTCGATAAGCAGTACCGAAAATGGTATTTCCGTTAGTAGCGATAGGTCAAAGGAAATTTCAATTTCAAAGGACACTTTTTCTATCACTGAACAAGAGAAGTGGAGGAATATACCACAAAGTGACTGTAGCATCGATTCAATAGTCGAAGAGACGGATAAGAAACAACGTCAGCCAGAAAGGAGCGAAGACAGTAAAGTGACCGAGTCTCAGGCAGCACCAGCGAAAAATATATCTGTCAATTGTTTCGAGTCTGACGTCAAACAGGCTGATGAAATACAAACTCTGACAACTTCAGAACTCAGAATTTCAGGAAGTCCATCCGATGAGAAAGTGACAGAGACACTTGTGGTTAATGCCAAGATCAAGGCCCAAACTGAGGTTCTTTGTAATGGACACGCATTCCAAGCAACACCACAACAAGGTACGACAACCAATGGGAACGTTGAGAAAGAGCCACCAGTTTTATTTAGTGACTCAATAAACACACGATCCCAGGATAGGACCTTAACTCAGGAAAGTAATCATGTACGGTTTAAGTTTGATCATAAGTCGAAGCAGACATTGTCAGGTGGGTTGAATTTGTCTGAAGGTTTCAGAAGCTGCTTGATAGCGACAGAAATGAGAGAGGATAAAACTACCGGTGATGTTGCCATAGAAACAGGGACTTTGCCATTGAAGATTACTCGGTTAGTTTCAGATATCGCCGAAGACGTCTGTGGTGACCATATACGGAATGGTACGAATAATTCTGTGTTGGTGGATCGGGATTCATCAGAAGTTGGGACGGTTGATGACAGTTTAGATCTTTTAGAGAAAGAGAAGGGAACATGTGACAAGATTGCTATCAAAACATCAGACGGTTTAGCCATGGAAGTCGGAACAGAGGTTGGAATACAATTAAGGGAGAAGGTTAACATTGCTGGTACTGAGACGACCATCGTTTGCTCTCGTCCTAAACTCGATATGGGTCCATACGATGTTGACATTGATCATCAAAGTATTCCATACACGCCAGAGGTTGATAGCCATCAAGACGTTTCCATGGAAACGGTTGCCAAAGAGGCTTTGACTTTGGAAGTGAAACAGACGGATTCTGTCGTGACGATGGAAGCGGAGAATAGCGAGAAATCAGGAGAAGCAGGGATAGACGGCGATGAGGTTGTCATGGAAACTGGACTTGATCAAGCATCAATTCATGCAATTAAAGCTACCTCTGTCAAAAGCGTTGAAGGTTATGTAAAGGTTCTTGAAGCTGACGGGGTTCGCAGAGAAGAGGATCAAGCTTTCAGCGATGAGTCAAGAAAAAACAACAACGCAGATGATGTTCTCGATGAAAGTACAGACCGAGACAAATCATCTCGTTCAGGTTTGGTGGTTGAGAAGAAGCCCAGTAAACGGGAGAGGAAGAGAATGACTCGCTCGACTAAAGAAGATGCCAATACAGAGACTGAAGAGTGAGCGATTTGTTTTTAAAAAAATGTTTTGTTTTTTTGTAACTTATGTAACTTGGAACAATTTAGCTGTCAATGTTCTCAATCGTCATTCAGCCTCTGAAGAAGATCCTGCTAGGAACGAAATGTCAGGCCCTCTAACTTTTAAAACATTCTCTTACACAGGCTCATTAGTGGATAAGCAGTTTGCAGTTAGCAGTCTTGTTTTATTTTAATCTTTATTTGAATGTTGTCTATCGTCTTTATTTCATTTTAATATCATATTTTCACATTTATCTACAGATCAGCCAAAGTTAAATTTGTCTGTCTATGTGGTAAGGTGGAGGATGAAGTAACCTGTGGCGGTATCCAGTGCCTAGAGTGTCTTAGCTGGCAGCATATCAAATGTGTCAACTGGAGTGTCACAGAATTAAATCTACCTTCTCCCTTATTGGCCAAATACAGATGTCCACATTGTCAAGTAAAACAGGTCAGTCAGAGGTGTTTTATTTCTTTCTTATTTCTTATTTCTTCTTCTTCTTATTACTTTCTTTGGGAGGGGGAATGATGGTTGGGGGGCATACTCTGTGACAAGCCCATGTAGGAACTTGTTTAACGTACATGAGTGTATTTCATTGCTTACTGATCGTTTCGTTATAGTCTCGTACAGTCTGGTGGCATTTAAATCTGTCGCACAAGTAACGTATACCTTCACACTCGCCATCTGTTTAGGAGTATGTACAAGCAAAGTACACTGCTGTGACTAGCGTTGGTTTACAAGTGGGCATTTTCCCCAAAAATTAAAACTTGAATAGAAATACAGGTTGGACCAATACCAAGAGTTTTTCAATGGTCTTACAACATAAATTAATTAATTAATTAAAAACAAAATGGGCCAAGAGTATCTTTTCACATTGACACACTAAGAAAAGTATTTATCCTATAAGTCATTCTTATATGCAAGATCATCTAATGTTTTATTCTTTTTCAAATGGTTAATATCGTTTTTTCTCTCTCAAAGCCACCTGTGAAATCGTCGGCTACTTTGATCATCTCTCCGAGTTCCATCTCTCAGCAGTGGGTGGACGAAATCAACCACCATGTCAGATCCAACAGCCTCAAGATCCTAGTACGTACCCCAGTCTATCCTTCAAAAATAGACGATTTCAAACAGAAATTATTTATTAAGACGGGACATAAGTTGATATACCTATCTTTTGTAATTCCTTTTATAGGATTGGATTTGATTCTTTTTCATCTCATTTTACTATTTTTTTTTCTTTTCTTTTTTTATTTAAAAAGCAACATTTTGACAAGTTGATAAATTGTTGGCATTGAATTTTGGCATGACTCTCTTCAGCCATGCTCCAAAGTTAACAGAGGGCGCTGTTATATCGGTCCTATTGTAAGAGGAATTCAGCGAACCTTGACCGAGTTTCAGTCTCTGACTTTAGATCAGGAAAGTAGCATAAAAAGGTTAAATTAGGTTTGTAGTTATTGAATAAGAGCTCTTTTGAAATATTTTCTAAGTCCCAAGTCAAACAAATTGTTTTACGTACCTTAAACAACTCGTGCTTTCTAAAGAACTTTTTTCATTCCGCCAAGACCCGCCAAAAGGATAAAATGAATCATGAACTAGTCAATCACCCAGTAGGTCTGTATGCAAGTTGGTCCGCTGTGTTCGCACGCTATTAAGTGCTTTCATACGATCATTTTACTTTCATTCAGAGATCTGTTAACAATATAGATCACGTGCATTAAGGCTGATATGACAGCGCCCTCAATATAAATTCGTGAGAGCCTTCATGACGCAATCGTGTTTATAAATCTGGAACATTTCATAGCGACTAAAGTTGAAATCTGAAAAACTCAGTAAAACAGTAAGGAAAAGTATAAGCATAACAGTTTCCATAATTTAATATTTATGATTTTATTAAAATCAACCTTAAAAAGTTTGTGACACTTTTAAGACGTGAATTTGTTAGGGAATTATTTTTTTATTTATGTTTCCTTAGGTTCTCATCAAGAGCAAAAGGTGCATTTGTTTATTTGATATCAATTGATAAAAATATGTTGACCTATGAATGTTGACTCTTTCAGATATACAGAGGGGTCAGAGTTCACAAGTTTCTTCAGCCGCTTTACTTAGCCCAACATGATATAGTTATAACGACGTACCACGTACTGAGTACAGAATTGAACTACGTGGATCTGCCACATTGTAACAGTAAGTGGTATTTGTTTCATTAAAAAGCTTAACTAAAAATACATGTTCATTATCTTTTTTTTTTTATGCATATCATATTTACTTCCTTAAATCGTATCAATGTTAGAAGGAGATACAATGGAACAGAATGGCAAGTATCATTGAAAGATACAGCTTGTGTTACTTGTGAAGAAAGCCGGCGAATCAAAGGATTTATATGAATGTTACTGTTTTTGAGTATTATTATATTATAAGCATATCATCCTTGACATAATGTAGTTTTGTGTGGTATGGTTAAATTATGAGGATTCGAATCGACGTATCAACGTATACTATATCCCAGTACAGGACAAACACCTTCAAGATGCTTCCGAAAACCGAGCAGTAAATACACAGTTGTGATTTGTTGTTCTGTTGATTTGTCTCAAGTTAATATAATACCTTGAAAGAGCAAAGATATGATTATGAGGAGAACAGCAGTGACCTAAGCATTACAAGCCAGCTCTCCACCAACTGAGCTATCCAACCTCTAATTGAATATTATCCTTCCCCCTCACTGTACCCACCATCTCCCTCTCCCACCTTCTACTCTCACCTTCTCCCTCCCTCTTCCCCTTGTCTCCCCATCTCCCTCCCTCTGCCCCTCCCTACCTGTGCCCCTCCCTCGCCCTTTCTCACTTCCCTTCCTTTCCATCTCTCTCTTGCCCTCTCCCTCCCTCTCCCACCTTATGCCTTGACCACCTCCCTCCCTCTTTCCCTTCCCCCTCTCCCTCTTTTCTTTCCCCCTCTCCCTCTCCTGCCCTTCCTCCCTTTCTCCCCTGTCCCTCTCCCTCCCACTCCCTTCCTCTACCTCTGCCTCCCTCTCCCACCCTCACCCTCCCTCACCCTCCCTCATTCCCGTCCTCCCTCTCCCACCCTCTCTTCCTTCCCTTCCCTCCCCTGTCCCTCTCCCCTCACCCTCCCTCTCCCATCCTCACTCTCTCTCCCTCTTCCACCCTCACCCTTCCTCTCCCTCTCAATATCTTGCATATCATGGAACCAGCTACCACACAGCCCTATTCAGGAAAACCCAGAAAGCAATTTTGGGAGGGATTTCTTGTCAAAAGAAATCTAGCTGTTTGTAGTTACAAAGAAAAGTCTTGCCGCTCATTTTCTAAAGCTGTGATTATATCTTGTTCTTTCTGTATGCTCTGCAGGCAGTAAACTGCGCCATGCGAAGCGTTACATGGCCGTACCCAGCCCCCTGCCCGTAGTTGAATGGTGGAGGGTGTGCCTCGACGAGGCCCAGATGGTAGAGTCCCCAACAGCGAAAGTAAGTTTTTGATGATCTATAACGGAATCCTTTGGTGAAAATCTTTGATTAGCATTTTTTGTACTTTTCTATTTCATTTCTTCCAATTCTTGCATTTAATAAAAACTTGAACCAAATTACAAACAAATAAAGTTTTAGTATTTAAACAACCATTCAGTAAGTTCTTGGGGAAAAAAAGTTAAAAGACAAAAGTTGTCTGTATATGTACAGTATGTGTATGTATGTCATGAGTCTGTAAATGTGTGTATGTCATGTGTATGTATGTCAAGTGTGTCTGTAAATGTATGTATATGTCTTGTTAGGAGAACACAGGGAAAAAAGTTAAATACCTCTTGAATAGTTCCCATGAATACTATGCAAGGCCTTTTACAAGTAACCCGACAAATGCTGTCATTTTAGCAGGTACCACATCTTTTTCGTAACTGCGTGAAGCTTTTTGCATTTTCAAATGTGTTTACTAGACCAGTGAATTAACCCCTTTTGTTTGCGATTCAGTCCGCAGAAATGGCCTTGCGCTTGACAGCGGTGAACCGATGGTGTGTGACTGGAACGCCAGTGCAGACTGGGTTGAACGGTAAGATAACCTTATACCGATACTACCGTAAGCATAAAACAACATTTTCATTGCTTCTGCTTCTGTTAAATACTCGTTAAAAACCCCTCTCGGGTATCAGAACGTGGATGTTGGTACGCAGCGCAGCAGTGCTAGTAACAATGCATGGGCAATCTAGTTTTAAACACATCAAGACTAGGGCTCTCCTTAACGGCCAAGGATTGCGTATTCCAGTCTTTTAAAGTCCTAGGATAGAAACTATACTGAAAAGCACGATGATTGTGGAATTTGAATATAGCGGCCACGTCTCCCTGGTTTCTAGAAGGGATTAGTCTCGTTTTGGGACTGCAACTAGGCCATTAATAATTTGATAAATAAGCATAAGTCTGGCCCTTTTCCTTCTTTCTATGAGGGGTTCCCATTTCAAAGTCTTTAAGATCTCAGTGATGCTGGATTGCCTACGGAAATCAAGAGTTACAAAACGTGCTGCCTCCCTTTGAATTTTTTCTATTTTGTCTTGGTTTTTAGACCTTTTAAGCATCCCAAATCTGAGCTGCATATTCAAGGGTAGAGCGACACAGAAATATAGGCCAATCACGTAATTCTGGTTTGCAAGAGTGCAAATTCCTATTCAGGAAGCCAAGGGTTCTGCTGGTCCTAGAGCATATCTTATCAATATGTGTAGAGAAAGATATATTGCTATAGACTCCCTCTGCCCTTATCTTCGTTTGAAATGTAATTTGTTTCAAGTATCAAAACACATGAATGTAACACGAATGCAATAACCATATCCAAACATCTTGTTCTTGTACAAATGAATGGGTGGGAGAGGTTACCATGGCGACATGATCGATTGCTTTTTACACATTTCATATTGATATAGAAACTATCAGGATACTTTTGAATAAAAACCTTGAGAATTTGGCTACTTTTTTGACAGATTTGTACGGCTTGTTCCTGTTTCTGAACGAGGACCCTTACAGGACCAAATTTTGGTGGGATCGCGGACTCTGTGCGCCTTTTGCGAACGATGATAGGGAGCCCATGCTGACAGCGTTGACCAAGAAGCTTTGGCGTACAGCCAAGAAGGACGTCCTAGATCAGGTGCAGTAGTTAATATCTATTAAAGGCATTGAAGACTCGCCCCAAACCGCGTGCGGCCATCTGAAAAAGTTAACTTTCTGTTGCTTGCAAGTGACGTTTTGTTCGTGTCGCTGCAAAATGCAGACAGTAATGAAACGTGATACCTTGTCATCTTTAGCTGGACCTGAGATGTCCATCGCTGTATCGTTTATACACTGTGCTGTGGGTATTGACCGCAGCTGTATGTACTGACTGTACACTAGCGTCTAATTACCGACGGTAGCAAGCTGTGTGTGTATTTTCTGGGATCGATGGTGGTGTCTAACACTTCTGTTACACCTCATTCGAAACTATGTCAGATTACCGGCATTAGACGTTTCTTTTTGCGCGAGTCTTCACACCCTTTAATGTAAAATTCACTGGATTCTAAGGTAGTTATGAAGAGACAGGCCAGTTGTGGACTGAGCATATTGGTATATTAAACGCTATCTCGACAATTTTGTATGTTTCGTCGTGTTTTTGACGAAAGTTATCGAGGTTGCTGGGTTGCACTAAACATGGGCAATATGTCATAAATCTGATTTTTAGTTGGCAAGTTACACTGATGTTACATCTTAACAAACATTACCAACTTGTCAAAGGTGCTGCGGTCCACTACATGTGACAATTGGACAAATATCGTGTTTTTGATGTGTTTTCACGTTACGTACAACGCAACAATTTGGCAGTTTTCAATGAGAGGCGTTGTATTAACGTAACTCAACGACTCAAAAAATATTGTTATTTTGATTTGTTGTCCGTGTTATACTAGTCTTCAACTCATCTGTCGATTTAGAACCGCCAAATTCAGATTTTCAAAAACAATCACTTTTTTTTCTTTTCTTTGGCAAGCTGTAAGAAAATCACAGGCAGTGTTGTGATTCACATCATAACATGAATGCTATTCTAATTTTCGGTTGTGACATCTATAGAAATTGTATTTCTAGGACGAAGCATTTTTACGGTCTGGGTTAGCATAACTACGACTCCATTATCTTATACAATATTGTGAATAAATAGTGTATTCATACTTTAATATATATATTCTTGTTTTAATGGGATGTCATGGTATCAGACACCATGACACATACTTTGAAAAGAAAAAATTTGTGTTGAAAACCCAGTCTCTGGACACTTTCTCAAACTCAAGATACGGTTGGTCTGGATTTGGCTAATCCCTTGATTCTTTTGTAGATTGCATCACGGTAGTTGATCCGAGAATGTCATAATAACCGAAAATACTCTTCCGAGAAGCTGTACTTCTGCGTTATAATCTCTTTGTTGATTTATCCTTGAAATCTTGATACATTTAGAATGTTTACTCAGCTCTGTATTTAGAATTTCGTCAAAATGCAACTTTTGTTGTAGCAATATTATTTTCCTCTGTGAAATCAGTGAGTTGAAAATTTCTTAAGCAAACACAAGAACAATTTCTTCTGAGTTGCCATATGACATCATTCACTCCACTGTTGCCAGATGCATTCTCAAAAAAAACATAAAAATTGAAAATTCCATATCTTTAACTGTAGAATATTCTATGAAAATGTGGGTTTTGACCTTAAAGGTGCAGATTTCAGTGAAATATAATCATAAGTTTGTTTCTGAATTTTAAAAGTTTGTTTGGGGTTATTTTTGATGCCTTAATCAACGCAGGGTACTACATTTTGAAAAAAATAAATGGGTATGCAGTGTCATGTCTTATATATATTTTTCTTATACATTTAAGTTTATTTATTTATTTTATCTTTTTCCTTTCACTTCCTTCCAGATTAACATCCCATCTCAAACAGAGCAGGTTCATTGGTTAAAGTTTTCTCCGGTCGAGGCTCATTACTACAAGAGAAAACATGAAGGCTGTGCTTCCCAGTTTAACTTGGTGAGAAAACCTAAATGCCTCCCCGCCCCCACCCCCTAGCCAGGCCTCATCAGTCTCTTCCATTATTACTGCGTTAGCTCAGTTACCCTAGTCGATGAGTCCACTCTCTCAGGAAAATAATTGGCTAGTCGCCACATGACCAAACCTGAAATTAAATTGAGTTGTTACAACTCTCTGGTTATCCCCTTAACAACATCACATCAGAAATTTCACTCATAGGACTCTTTCTCTTTTCAAAAGATTTTGACTTTGTTGGTTTTTGGGGGGAAGGGGGGGGTGGTGGGGTGGGTGATGTACTTTGCACTTTCTTTGTTACAAAGGGACCAGACCAGAAAAGTATCCACTTATTTCTGGTTCCTCTACTTCCATCACACATATATATTATTTCAATACTCTATATTTACTTTTTACTGTATTTGATATTATCTATATTTATCCTATACTGTTCAAAATGTAAAATAATGGAATGTAGCAAATAAATTCAATTCAATTCATCACTCATAAAAGAAATTCAAAATCCGTGTAAACGATGAATTTAAGATTGTGACTGCAACAAAAAATGATATTCTTCTTAATTTTCTTCTCAATGTTTGTCTCTTGTGTGTAATCAGTATAGCGCAAGGTTGCATTGGTGTTTTGTCATTTGCAGTAATGAAATAAATAGATCAAAAAGAAAGAGTAGTATAGGAAAATAATGTCCTAAACTTTCAATACTAATTTTAGTGAATTTTGTGACCTAATGTATATTATCTTTGGCAGTTGCTTATAGGGCAGACATTTTGTTTCCATCTACTGTTGTCTGATGTCAGACTGTAACCATGGTGATGAATTACAAAACAAGTTTGATCATATTTAAAAATTTTCACATATATATATATTTTAAATTTTAAGAATTTGTTTGTATAATTTTCGATTTCCCATTTACAGTTTTTTATACAATTTATTGTCAGATTGTATATAACAAATTTTCTACCCTTTTTATACCTTACATTATCGATTTATATATTTGTATATCATGTTTGTATGTATTTTACTGTAAAGCGCCTTAGAGCAATTTCTGATTGGATAAGGCGCTATAGAAATTTTGTATAATAATAATAAAATAATAATAATATTCTACTGACCTTTGCCCTCATCTCTTTGAACCATGCAGACTCTAACTCGAGTGAAGGCAGAAACATCCATGAAGTTATCGGACATGGACAGGAAAAAACTAGCTAAGGTAAGAAGGATCCATTCTTCTATTACCTTAGGGTATTTTATAGTCTTCTTTCTTTCAGGAGAGCCAAAGAAAGTATTCATTCATTTTATGTCCCAACATGTGTCATAAGGTTTCAAGGTTATGCCCAGCTTATTTTCAGTAATTGCGATATTTTAAAGTTGTTCTTCGTATGTATATGCACGAACGTCCGAACTTGATACTCTCAACTATGTGTTGCCGTGGCAACACATTGACTGTCACATATTCTTTCTGCCAGGTATAACAGAATTGGAATAAAATATTTCTTTCCAAGTTTGGTCTTCTGACTGATATCAAATTTAAATAAATATCAGAATGGGAAAACCTACCATCAAATTAGAAATTAGTTCTAAACTTCTAAAAGAAATGATGACTTGACTAGGACACAAAATGAAAGTGACAATTTGTTGGGACTTCTCTGTGTGTGTGTGGGGGGGGGGGGGGCAAGAGGGGAGGGAAATGTGAAAACCAGCCCATTGGGTCCTTCTTTGCCACTTTCCCACGGTCCCAAAGTCATCTTTCTCTTGTTATTAATCGTACTAGCAAAGTCACATATGGAGATTGTTCTTTCAGTGCAGCAGGTCCTAAACTATGGAATTCTCTTCCTCATCACTTGAAAAATGTCACATCTATTGACACTTTTAAAAAGCATTTAAAAACTTATCTTTTTAGGCTTGAGTATGGGCATTAATATTATTCGTTGTTTTATTCACATTACTGTGCCCATTTTTATGTATATTTATATTTTTTATGTTCTTTATTGTGGTTTATAACCCTGTCTTATATCATTTTTTACTTTTACTGCTGTTGTTATTACTTTTAGGTTTTCTTTAGTTTGGTAATTTTATATTCCAGGTTTTGGTTCTTTTGTACAGTGCTCTTGAGCATGTCTTACTTTTATTGCTGTTGTTATTACTTTAGGTTTTCTTAAGTTTGGTAATTTTATATTCCAGGTATTGGTTCTTTTGTACGGTGCTCTTGAGTATGTTTTATTTCATGATAACAGCACTTTAATATATGGTATTTTTTTTTTTTTTTTATAGCTGGTGCTCCCCCTCCTGAGCCTCCGTCAGGCCTGCTGCCACCCTCAGGCTGTGAGAGGCGAGTTCATCCGTCTCAACCAGAGCACCATGAAGATGGAGGACCTACTCCAGTCCCTGATCGGTAAAGCCAAATTAGAGTGCGAGGAGGCACAGAGGCAGCTGGTCTGTGCGATCAACGGACAAGCAGCGATGCATATGATTGAAGGAGAGGTAGGTCCATCATCTCATGAAATACATCTGCTGGAGTTTGTTTTATTATGATACCTCTTGACCTTGTCACTAGCTGTAGTATGGTAGTAAAGTACTTTGAATAGGGTACCACGTATCTCTGATGCCTTAAAGGTATGCTGTATGGGCCCCGATTATGCTAGATATTCCAATATGGTCACCTTTGGTCAAAACTATTAAACTGTTTATTATTCCAACCTTCAAGGAAATTTTCCTCACTGGGGACAGTCAGTCATCTTAGTGTGTTCCATAAAAAGTACTTTTTGAAATTTTCTAGCAACTATTGCGTGCTATAATTTGGGGCCTATACTGACTATCTTTAAGGTTCTGTGTACCTCAGAGTACCACGGTCCGAGTACCGGCATTTGAAATCGGAGCATGGATTACCGAGTGTCCTAGTAAAGTTTTTCTGGAATCTGATTACGGAGTATGAGTGCCTTCTTCATGAATCGGCACTTTGGGGGGGGGGGGGACTTTCTGAGTATTTTAAATCAAGTACAAGTATTTATCATGATCCGAGAACGAGTCCTGTAATACCCACAAGATAGTTGCTAAGAGTACTGGACAGTACTCCAAGTACCAAGTTACTTATAGAGTACTACAATACTGGTAAATAGTTGTCGGTTCTAAAAGTCTAGAGCCCTTTTAATTACTTCGTTTGTAGATTTATTTCACATAATCATAGAATAAATGATTTCAAATTGTGAAAGAATGGAGGAGAGCAAAGGGAACTTTCGGCTTGAAGGAGATTTGCTCTTGATTTGAGAAGTGTCGACGGTTTACAGATCGGTTTAATTTCTTTCCTCGAAGGTCATGTCAGCCATCGAGAAATATCGAGAGGTGTTACGTAACGAAGACGAGCAGAAGGGAAAATTGAAGGTGGATTCGTTACAGATATTTCACGCCATGCACAACCTCGGCAAACTACTGGAAGAGAAACACGAGGGCGTGGCCCCCACGACGAGAGACGGGAAACTAACACAACAGGTGAAAAACTTAGTTTTCATTCTGTTTTCATAAAATTTCAGATGTTAGGGGAAAAAGTTCAGTAATTGTTTAGATGTGAGGTGTATTGATTGTGACAATATTCACCCGACCCACCGTTTGAGAAGTGATCGTCAAACCCAAAGTTGTATAAATATTGGCCATTTGGTAAACGATGTCTTTCCACACAATTTTCCATATCCTCTATTCCATAGCAAATAGGAAATATTCTGATTTTTGTTCAAAGAATGTATGCAAAGGAAATGCTTTCTTTTAGAATGCCATTTCTTTCTCTTAAAAAAAAATTGTTATTGTCATAATTTTGGTATTAAAATATTTAATATCTCTTTTTTTTTTACCTTTTTGCTTTTGCTTTCTATGACTTGCTAGATGGAAGAAATGCGAGTCAAGTACATGGGGAAAGCTCTTAATAATCTAAACGCCTGTGGACAATCTCTCTTTCCGATCTCTGAAAAGATTACTTCCCTGGAGGGAAAGGTGAGTGCCCTCTATGCCTCCACTATATAACTTGTCTGCAAGCTCCCCCTGCCAACGACCCAGAAAGTTAACTCCCTGGTGGAGAAGGACCCCACCTTTGACAGACCAGATGAAATCAAGAGGAGAAGAAATAGTTGCTTTTCCTAGAACTTTTTGCTTCATGTAATTTCATTTATTATGTAGTGAGTACGTCATCAATTTTGCAGTTTGGAAATATGGGACATCGCGATTTTTCAGTTCCTGAAGATTCGTACTAATATATTTTGCTGTGGTAAACTGCTTCTGTGATAAAAATGACTGCATAAAACGAGATTTAAATCGATAGAATCCCACACGGATGTATCCTTGATTTTGATCAAATTTTCTGGAAAGTCCTAAAGTTTTTCAGATGGCTGTGCTACACAATATCATTGGTCAGATCTGTTTCATTTTTGCATAAAAAAAATAAATTTAGTGGTATATTATAACATGTGTGTATAGCTTGCTATGCTGAACAGAATAGACTCTAGTTAAACCGTACTTGAACCTAATTTAACTAGTACTTACCTTATCTTTGTATGGTAACAATTATTCAACATTTGAAGCTGATTTGCAGTACAGAAGTAGTAAACAAAATGGTTGCTCAGACATAAAATATTAAAATAAAAATTGGTGAGTTGGTTAGAATTGGAACATATTTATCTGTGGTTTATGTGCTCTCATTTTTCACTCAAATAAGGTAAATTTGAAGAAGGGACCTGGCTGGTGGCTAGAAGCCTCAATGTACCTGATGCAACAGGGACGAGATGAAGAGTTAATCACCAAAATCAAAGATGAGGCTCCATCAGGGAGCAGTGCGATGGACAATCTGATAAACAGGTATATCATAATGCAGGGATGTGCCCAGGATTTCCTGAGTGCCGGGTATACTGATCGACATCCTGGGGGAGGGGTCTAAGGGGGAGGGGTGTCCCCCTCCAATTTAGAAGATTTTTGAAGGTGCTCAGATGCCAAATGCTGGCACTTGTGTAGCTTTTTAAGCACATACACAAGTACTACTTTTGCTAACAATTTACATTTTTTAATTTTTTTTTAGTGAAATATATTACGTACCTGGTAAAAGTTATTAGTTTGTTTCAAAGAGATTTTACAAGGGACCGATTGAGAGCCGTAAGTAATTTTTCTCTCATGCGTAACTGATGCATTAGTCTGTATGATTTTGGCATAGGGTAGGCCCAATTTATGTTGAATATATTGTTATATGTTATATGAAAATAGTGGTCTCCGGGATTCACTATTTTTAAGACAGTGCTTGGCGGTAACTTTTTTAGTGCTGGGCTGATAATGGTAACTTGTAACTTTCTGTTTCTCTGTTACACTAGGGTAGGTAACCCAAGAGATGTGTTGTTGGTAAATTTGAGTTGGATGGAGATGAAGGGGGTGGAGTTGGGGGGGGGGAGTGATAACTGTGTATTGCTTTGGAAT